>NW_024121133.1:385099-576995 GCF_016745375.1 Pimephales promelas
TGCAGGACACAAATCAATGTCCACTAGCATTAATTTCAACCCCATGCTCAAGTCAAGAAAATCTCCCAAGGCGTTTTATGGAGAAAACTGTTGTCTGCATTGACAGCAGAGCTGAGGTCTTTATCCACGACAGCAACAAAGCGTTTAGCATAACACTGAGAGGGGCATTTGTTTGGACCCTCTCTCGGCCCAGTTTCAACACTGGTGCTTCGCTGTGGTTTAGTTGTTCGCTTCTGGCATTACTCCAGGCCGCTGCTTTGTAAGGTCTCAAGCTCCTGGGGTGATTTCACTGTCCAGTGAGCTATGAAAGCTTTTTATAAGTACATCAGCACAACTGCATTAATCGGCAGCCATATTGATTCAGCATTTGCGTGTATCAGACAGAGTGAAGAGGAACATTAATGGAGGTATTTAATGAAGTACCCCTCAAACTCACGCTTGACTCACAAATGGGGCATACGTTTTTGCGAGTCTCAGCCAAACACAAAATACAAATACTGACCCTTATGTTTTACTCATTTCCTCTGGGCCAAATGTAAAGTGCCACTGGAGTTACAATGACATGAACATAGAAAAAAACTGTGAAATTTGTTTCAACATGTTTTAATGAACCATGTCAAAGACATACATACATATCCCTATTTTTTTAAATTGCAATTGTCACATGATATGGATATTTTTAAGTTAACAATGTTAACATTAACATGATAATGCATGAATAACAGAGGCGGACAGAGTAAACAGCTTTATTACTTGAGTAAAAGTACAGATACCCCCTTGCTAAATTTTACTCAAGCACAATTAAAAGTACTACAGACATATGTCTACTTAAGTAAAAGTACCGAGGTACTTGTTTTTAAAAGTACTTGAGTATCCAACGCATTCTCACCCCAAGGCGTCACCTTTGACCATGCTTCAATATTTGACGTTTTAGGCGCCCTTTAGCGTCACTTACATGACCTACGGCGTCATCTAACTGACGCTAAAGGAAAGCGTCAGTTAGAGGACGCGGTTAGGTTTAGGTGTGGGGGTAGGGTACACGCGATCCTAGGGCGTCATCTAAATGACGCTAAAGGGCGCCTAAAGCGTCAGATATTGAAGCATGTCCAAATGCTTCCCAAGGCGTCAGTTGAGTGACGCCTTGGGGGTGAGAATGGGCTGGAGTATCACGAGTACATAAATAACTGTCACAGTGCTTACATTTATCTACAGAAACGTCCTACATGGAATTATGAGAAATGTTAATTTAATACCTTGGAGATTGTAAAAGGAATTGAAAGTAAAAATCAAGTCATTTTCATCTTTTTACCATGTTGCTTTATTTAAAATTTCTGAAAATTTAAATAGTCCGGCGAGGTGGGGCCATGGGTCGGCACATTCCCGGGATGGACCATCCATTGTTTCGTCCATGGTTTCGTCTAAATCTGATTAAAATGTATTAACGGGTACTCACGGTTATGGATAGAAATGTGGTGGAGTAAAGAGTACAACATATGACTTTACTCAAGTACATTTGAGAGGCAAGAGTATTCCCCAAACAATGATACTCGAGTAAAGTACTGCATGGGCCGGTTCCCCAAAACGTTCTTATCGCTAAGCAGTTCTTAACCTATTCCTTAACCTCTCTCTTATCTTTATGGCACGATTCCTGACACGTTCGTACGCTTCTGTCCCACTTTGGTAAGGTTAGTCTAGACCATTCATAAGCTCTCTCTTAGCATTGTTTGAGCTCAAGATGCTAGTCGCCGCCACTGTGCAGCAGTTTTTAGAAATCAGCACAGCGCAGTACAAGTCAAACTATGGTATGTTGACAATGTTGTGGCTCAACAATGATTTTATGTTATGGACATTTTTAAGACTAATAATAAAATATGTTTGCAATGGATACAGAATTTCGTTTTAAGCCTAGAAGCCTTTAACCAATGACAATCTATACCCTGTAAACAGAAGTAACTGCAGCTGTTTGCCAATCAATTCTGATTGTAAAAGTACCTTACCATTAATATACAAGTGTATTGAATAACTTTCAGAAGTTGTTAAACCCATGTCAAGAAGTGGCACAAGTGGCACAAGGGGATAAGGAGGGTGGATGATTAGCCAGGGATACCCGGTTTGACTACCCGTCACAGCATATGGTAACATATTACTGACAATTTGATAATTTAATTAATAATCTAAATTTTACTGATAACTGAAACTATGTTAAAATAAATGTTACTGGAATAATTTGAGGATTTTTTTTTAATTAATTTGAGGATGTGTTGCACCTTCGCATGAAATGGAAAATCGTTTCCTGAGCAATCGATGTAAACTAATTCAGCACCTTCACTTGGGACCGCTCCTTTGTAACGTCGGACATAAGAGACAGCGTGTTAAGAAGCTTCCTAAGGGACACTTCGGGGAACACACTTAGGAACATGAACGACTTTGGTAAGATATACTGTATCTTTCGAGTCTTCTTAGCACGCTAAGAGTAATCGTTTTCGGGGAACCGGGCCCTGATCCCTCAAAATAGTACTTAAGTACTGTACTCAAGTAAATATACTCTGTTACTGTCCAGCTCTAATGAATGTTTTACATGTTTAACTTAACCCTTAAAGGGTTAGTTCACCCAAAAATGAAAATTAAGTCATTAATTACTCACCCCCATGCTGTACCAACCCCGTAAGATCTTCGTTCGTCTTCAGAACACAAATGAAGATATTTTTGATTAAATTTGAGAGCTGTATAACTACCACATTGGCTGCCTAAGGGACTGCCTCTTGACGGCCCAGAAAGTCAATGAAGAAAATGTTTAAATATCCCAAGTGACTACCGTGGCTCAACTATATGTTTATCAAGCGACGCGAATACTTTTTGTGCGAAAAAACAAACAAAAATAACGAGTTTATTCGACTATTTCTTTTCTTCCTTGTAGGCCAGAAACGAGACTTCCTTAGATTTCCACGACGCATGCGCGAGAATTGCGATCTGAAGTAGTGTAAGCAGTGTAACCATAGTGTAAGTAGTGTAACCATAAACACAATCCTAAACCTTGAGGAAAGCCTTCCCAAAAAAGTTGAAGCTGTTATAGCAGCAAAGAGTGGGCCAACTCCATCTTAAACCCTACAGATTAAGAATGGGTTGTCATTAAAGTTCATGTGTGCATGTAAAGGCAGATGTCCCAAAACTTTTGGCAATATGCTGTACATTTTGTCAGCATATAATCATAATATATCATAAATATAGTCTTAATTCACTGGTGCACACATACAGATATGTCTGTATATCTCTTGATATAAATATCCTGTCAATGACAAAAGAGTCTTCTTAGAGATACTCAAGGTTTTGAGAACTCACCTCTGTATCAGACTTGTTTGAGATTCGGAAATGAGGGGAGAAAGATTCATTTTCCCACATAAATGAAATACTCTTTCTATTTGGATGGCGATTCATGCACCGTGAATTTTTATAACCTTATGAAAACCCATGAGGTGTCACACAGTTCTCCCTTTGGGGACGCAGATTAAAATACATTGGCAATATACAGAGATCCGCTGAGAGAGAAACTGAATAGTCTGGAGTAATATCCCAGTTTAAATCTTAACACATGGGTCATGATGACACTATATAAATATATATAACAGACCACATCTCTGATTCATTGCTCTGACAGTGAGTTTCCTTCAGGCAACTGACCTTCATCGAGAAAATGCCTCTACACAGTGTCTGCTTTTACAATTGGTAACACTCCACACTCCAGTGTCCATGTTATATTACATTATGCAACCATGAAGAATTGCTATATTAATAATAATAATAATATCTATTACCTAGATGCATTTGTGTGACATGTTTAACATGCAGCTATATGTTTAATATGCACAGACAATCATGTGTATGAATCATTTAAAAAAGGACGGTTAACTGAACACGTTTATTTAATTAAGTGTAAAGTTGTTTCAATACTATGTTTGATATTTAAAAAAATAAATAGACATGATACAAATGTAATGCACTATAATCATGTCCTGTGACCCGCATGTAAATGTTATTCAATGAGATTTTCCTACAAAGGAGCAATTCAAGCTTGAAGTGAAAACCCATCATTAACCCAACTCAAGCTTGAAGTGAAAACTCTTCAAAAACAGCAAGACTCATTGTAATAGCTAGATATCTCAGTCCACATGCGTAAAATTGCAAAATAAAAAGAATAAATAATATGATACAATATTACATATGGAATACACAGCCCGTTCTCATCCTGTAACGTCATATAGAACGCTAGCTATATGCAAAACGACGCACATGGCACCCTTTATCGTTAATATAAGACGCGAACCCAAGACGTCATAAATCCTTTAGCGTGAATATGACACGCACACCCTACCCCACACCTAAAGCCCTCACAGCGCGTGTTATATTAATGATAACGGGTGCCGTGTGCGTAGTATAGCGCCGTTTTTGCATATAGCGTTCTATATGACGTTAAAGGATGAGAATGCGTTGGAATACAAGAAAGGAGTCGTATACTGTATTACTATGATCAAATGCATATGACAAAAATAACAACAACAATAGTGACTTTTAAATTTACATTCAATAGTTTCTACCACTAATGTAATGTCTCTGAATCATCCTTATTTGGGAGCATTTGATGTAATAATTTTTGATTGTTCAATCAACATTCAATGTAAATAGTTCAATTAAAATTATTGCTGATCAAAACTTGATGACGCAATCACATTCACTACGGAGCTTCTGAATGTCCAAACGCGATTAACCCGATATCACAGAAAAGCCTCTTTATGGGACTTTTTAAAGCATACGGATTGGAGTAGCGGTTCAAAAGTTATTTAACATTTAAGAACAACATTTATTTTTAGCCGGCGGCGGCCGTATAGGTCTTTAAGGGTTAACAGCCCAACTTTTAATTTTGTAGTTATTTTACACAATTTAGAGGTGGCGATTCTTGCGGATGTTTTGTTGGAATGATGGACAAATGATGATCTGGTAAACTGAGAGCAAAAGACAAAACAAAAAACAAGTTGCTTGAAATATGTCAATTCTTTGTGGTGTCTACTGAAGGCCCCCTGAGAGCATGTACGACGTAAACACATTCAGAGTGTTTAAAGGAGGATGTTTGTCTCTTTTGATTGACTGTCACACCTCTTTCTCCTGTGGCTTCTCAGATATCCAGAGGCCTGTGATTGCTCAATTTGCAAAGTGCACTTTTTTACTCTGCTTTAATTAAACCTGTCACAGAGCGTATTTGCCAAAATAACCATTTAGATATTATGAAGTCTCGTGGGTTTACTTGGAATCTATACCCCTTAAGCATTGTCTTTAAAAGTTGAAAAGGACCGTTTTTATGCCAGCACTTCCCATCACTTCTGTTAGGCTTTTAGAGTATTTTTCACAGTTTGAAAGGGTGTCTCAAAAGTATACTTTTATAAATGCATTTCTTAGGGCAGTTTCTAAGGTGACAATCATCATGTAAGTGAAAAACCTTTCTTGTCTGCTTTGTCACATGACTCTGCAACACCGTAAGCATATGAACGATCTCAGAAAGGGACAGGCACTGCTTCAGAACGAAGGACATTGAGACCTGGTCCACAATGGCTGTTTCTGGAAAATAACCAGCAGGTCAAACATCTGCCAACAGATGATGCATAGCAGTCCAATATGAGATCACTCATCCTGTCACTCGCCTGTGTACTCAAAGGCCAGACGCTGCACTGTAGTCCAAATCAACTTCACTATAACTACCCCCAATCCTCCCCCCCTCTCCTTCTGCTCAACTGGAGACTAAATATAGACAGTTGGTTTACAGGGCCAGAGCAGGTGCTCTCCTGTCACCTCTCGCAGTCTAAAGCCAGTGCCGTCTGTTCTTCAGTCAGAAGTGTTGTGTTATCTGTTCGATGTGTCATTTGTGACATGGCTGGGGGCTGATGGAGTCCAGAAAGTGACAACCCTATGATCAGACTGGCGTCAGTGGCCCACAAAAAAAAAAAAAAAAAAAAAAAAAAAAGTATTTGGACACGTAAAACAATAAAAAATTTGTGAAAATAAAAGTTGGGTAACAAAACATCAAAATAAGTCATTTTAAGTAAAATCACTTAAAATCAAATCTGATTGGACGAACAGCATTATTGATTCTTCCAGTGCTGATGTTTGTATCACTTGCCTGTGTTTGTTACATACAGACAGTCAGGTTCCGAAACTGCCGGTATGTGAGGTGAAAATGCTGAGTCTTGCCGTTCATTTAATTCTACCCCACCTTAAAATAATATAAAAACCGAACATGTATTTCTAACTGGCAAAATGCTGTAATGTGTATTCACTAGGGGTGGCACGGTACATGAAAAAACACCCGAACCGTTCGGTTCGCTTGTTTTGGTTCGGAGCGCGTGTGCGTCTCACGGTTCGACGCATGCGCAATGTAACCTCGTGCCCGTATGTGACGTGTTTTCTTTTCGCGCAACATAAACTTGTTCGACTTGGACCGGCGCTGCACAGAGCGATCGGTGAATAACATCAATCTAGCGCGAGTCGGCTCCGTATGCATTCATCACTTTCGCGGTATTTGATGTCATTACCGATCGCTCTGTGCAGCGCCGGTTCAAGTTAATAAACAAGCCAGTAAAAGTGGAGTATGGAGCGCTGCAGGTCACGGCACGCGGAGAAATGGCAAGTGGGAGAGATGAGGGAGTTGGAGGACGCGCCAGCGTCGTATAAGTCTATGGTATAAGTCCGGTGTGTGGGAACATTTTGGATTTCATGTTATGATATTTTAATTTAACTACAGTGGCACTTTATGTATAGATAAGAGCTTCAGTCATACGTTTCCAAACCCTGCACTTTAATTTTAAGTGGAAAAAAGTACCCTCACATTTTGGGAATAGAAGCATTGTTGATACTGTTTTTGTGTTGAGGTTGAACTTAAATTTCACTTTATGTTTATGGCCTTTGCTATTGCTATAGCTTAATTATCTATAGGCAATGAGGTTTCATGTATATGTAAGGGTTAATGCCCGACGAGGTGTCCATTGTCAGGTTTTAATGGACGACGGCGAGGCGTAAACCGGCCGACGCGCAGCGGAGGACGGTTGCCTCCGCCGAAGTCCATTAAAACCTGACAATGGACACCTCGGAGGGCATTAACCCGCTTATACCATGGTCACTTGCCAAATAAAACATTAGTTTATATTTTAATTAGGCTAAATCTAGTTTTTACAAATAATAACTTGACTGACTGTTTATCTAGCAATCGGAGATATTTATAGTCCGCTTAGCTCGTATCCCTTCAGGTTCACAAATGCATTTTTTTTTCATGAAACACAAAGGTAGGCATAGTTTTTTTTTTATTACACATAAAACAATTAATCAAACAACAATAAAAAAACAATTAGCTCTGAGCTCCAGCGATTTGCGCTTAACGTTATAGAGGGCAAAAATTAATCAGATCAAAGAGAGGGTCATTTGCCTCAGGCTCCTTAGGCTTGAAACGCTGTAACGTTCAGCCTTCTCCTGCCTTGGTTGTCTGGACAGCTGCGTAAAACTCCCGCAGGGTCTCATTCAGGGGTGCGTTTCCCGAAAGCATCGTTATCCAACTATGGTCGCAAGTTACGTCGTTACCAATAGAGTTCAATGGAGCAGCGCAGCAGCGGTGTAATTTCCTCCGTTTTATTTACATTTTTTCTTTCTTCAGCAGCATACCAGTCGTCAAAGTTGCCATATTCTCCATAGATGTTAAAAGAAATAGCACGAAGTCGCTCATTGTTGTATTAGGCTATAATATCTAACGTTAGATGATAGAGCATGTGACTGCCTGTTGCTATGGTTACTCACAGCCGTTGTAGGCAGCGCATTTATTTATTAATTTCGAATGGTAAACAGGCAGTTTCACCAGAACTACTTTACTAGGTGTCCTCTATCACTTTTTAACGGACACCCTGCAGCCAATCAGAATCGAGTATTCACCCAGACGATGGTATAATGACATTTAAAAGACAGTGTTTTAAGAGTTGCTCTCTTTTTCTTTTAAAAGATAGAATTTTGGTAAGAGCTACAAAAGTTAGCAGTTGATACATGAAAGTTAATTTCTTTGTGTAAATAAGATTTATGTGATAAAAATGCACAAGTTCTTGTATGATAGTGATACACATTCTCCTTTTTTTGCCAAATAAACAAAAAGCATGTCAATTTCTTCTCTCTTGCTGTATCTAAATCTCACCTAGCTTTCCTCTGAGATAGTCCCAAAATGTGCTTAAAGTCAAAGAGTCAAATTCAGTTTGTGCATGATTGCATGAATATAATATATATATTTTTAATACTGTATCCTAAAGTGTGGATAATTAAGCTATATATCACATGCTGAAGTACATTTCTGGAGTGTTAAAGATTAAAAGAAAAAATAACAAGAACCGTACAGAACCGAAAACCGTGACCCTAAAACCGTGATACAAACCGAACCGTGGGTTTTGTGAACCGTGCCACCCCTAGTATTCACATGAAGTACAAATATAGACAGAGTGGTTAGAGATCAATTTAGGACTAAAACTTTCTATGACACAAAAAACATACCCTGCAGGAGTTCTTGTATTTAATGTTGATTACGAGGAAGAATGAAATTGTTCCCAAATACCCACATGCTTGTAAACGTGACATCGATTATTATACAAAAGGTCCACAAACAAAACATGCCTTTTAAACAGTACTGTCAAATTTGACTCTATTTTGCAACAAAATAATAGTTTCAACAAAAGTAACTGCAATACACTCATCAGTGTTTCGTGACCAATTCTGTAGCTTTGAACGAATCGTGAGAGTCAATTATTCAGTGATTCATTCATAAATACAGACAGTTCTTCGTTCCTGAATGAATAAAGGAAATGACTCGATGACTCGCTCATTAAGACAGTGATGTACTGCCACCTACTGCCAGTTTTAGTTTAATATTTGAAAGTATCACTTTGTTTTTACAATTAATGCATATTTCTCTATTGGACTTTTTTTTTAATTAAAAAATGAATTATTTTATGAAGTTATTTATACAAGTAAAAAAAAAATGCACTGGAAAATCAATTTAGGGGGCAGACATTGTCCATCAAAGGGATAGTTCACCCATAAATAGTCCACGATTTACCTGAGAAGGGAACAAGACGCTGCAACGAGAATCAACACATTGGGGAACGAATTCAGCATGATGCATCTGAACCCAGACAGCAAACTGACATTGAATCAACGTGGAAACGACGTCTCTCATGACATTGAAACAACGTTGATTTTGCTCATCGAATTAACGTTGAACCAACGTCAGACGCGGCATTCTTCAAAGCTAAATGAAAATCGAAAATTTGGTTTGCTTTCATAACATTGAAACAACGCGTTGATTTCAAGTTGATTTTCCGTTAGTTTTGAAAGAATGACACGTCTGACGTTGGTTCAACGTTAATTCGATGAGCAAAACAATGTCAGATCAACGTTGTTTCGATGTCATATTTCCACGTTGATTCAATGTCAGTTTGCTATCTGGGGAAGCCTGTATGGAACTAGTCCAATCTTGATTGGTGTTGCGTGATGACGTCACCCGTGACGTCACATGTGACGGGGAAGTGGAAGCTATAAAAGACATAACGGCACATTCAATTGGTAAAGGCAAGTCGTTCTGAGGAGCGTGAAAAGTGGCCAATGGATGCAGTGAAACGTTACCTGAGTACCATTCCCTTTTGAGGAAACTCACGCTGCGTCAAGAATTGACACATTAGGTAACGAAATGCTCACTGCACCACACTGAGAGAATACGCCCTGGTATGAAGCAATCTGGCATACTCAAGTGTTCAGGTGTACTAACTTGCGACACCAGTGTAGAGGGCAGATCCAAACTGTAATGTCTTATGACAGACTGATCTCCTGAAGTAGCGTGTGTATGCCACGCCAATTCGTATTTCCATTTTTGGCGTGCTATCAAGACGCATAATCGCCTTTCAGCGTGTTTATGAGCGCCGTTGACTTAACGTTATATAAATATATGACTTACCTCAAGCCCGTCCCTAAACCTAACCGTCACTGGGGTTAATGGCATTTATGACTGGAGATTTGACGCGCGTGTACGGACACGCGGAATGACGCGGACGTTAATGGCGTAGACATGCACGCATACACGCGGATACACGCGGATAGCTCAAAATGCGTAGAGATGACACGCCACCTGACTCGAAAGTGGCGTGTATGTTTACGCAAAAGTCATGATGTCATGTTGCTTATGAAGGTGTGAGGGGAGGTCCAACCTGACAAAAGGACCTTCAGGTAAGTGGCTCAGAACACGTAGGTAACGGGCTTCCTCTGTTTCCTTAGGGTAACGGTGGAGCTCAAGACGGGGTACGAGGATCTCCAGGAGAATAACTCCATACGGCGTGAGACGTTGGCACTCTCTCTACTCCTTCCAGATGGCAGTGGCACTCAGGGGCTCAGACAGAAGGTCCTTCAGGTAAGTGGCTCAGAACACGTAGGTAACGGGCTTCCTTCCCTTAGGGTAGCGGTGAATTCAAAGCGGCGTAAGTGACTGGCCTTCTCTGTTCCTGCAACACAGCAATAGAGCTGAAAGACCTGAGGTGGAGGATCTTTGGAACTATCAGGGAGCTCAGGAATTAGCGGTATTCGAGGTAGGTTAATCCAAGGCGCCGTGAGTGACTGGCTTTCTATCCCTGCGTCCCAATTCGCATACTATCCGTCCTAAATAGTATTCGAAAATAGAATTAGTACGTCCCAAATCGTAGTATGTTGAAATGAGTGTTTCAAAGATACCCGGATGGTCTACTTTTTCCGGTCAGAATCCGAAGTGTAGATCGATGCACACTCTAACGGCTGATATTGCCCACAAACCATTGCGCGTTGGACGAGGATTCGGTTAGAACTACAAACACGAGTAAAAAGTGTTAAAAAACTACAGACACGTAGTCGATACGGAGGACGCGCGAGTCCCCGCGGTTGTGTAGAGAGGTTTAGATAAAGAGCTTTGAGTGATTAATTATCAGTATCTAACCTGACGAAAATGAATTTATTCAATCTTGTACACATTATATTGCATTTGCAGCAGCATTGTGAACTTTTGTAAAGACACGTTTAGCCATTACGTTTTAAATGCATCATTATATTCAAATTGCAAACACGAGGAGAGCATGAAAGACCCACAACTGGCAGATGAACGTGCTCTCCGAAACGGTAGGAAATAAAATTAGATAGAATGGAGGATTTTAACTGCGACAAGATGATTGACAGGGCAGAGTTTACGGTGACAGGATGCACGCAGCACGCGACAGAGCTGTCCGTTAAAGATGACGTGATAGTATGTCCAAAAGCTTGCCTACTCTTTTGCTACACACTCAAAAGTATGTACTTTTTCCTCACAAAAAGAGTACATACTTTTAGGGCGTAGTAGAAGTAAGCGAATTGGGATGCAGCATATGTTTCTAAGTCGATCGGCACCTGCGCACATCTACACAGCTGGGTTATAAGCTTCCCCACCCCACACAGGGCTGGATGATCCCAGGGGAAATTGGAGTGAACGAAATGATTAAATCTTCCTCACACTTGTGTATACAGCTCAAACCATAACAGAGCAATTTGCTTTGCAAACTGACCAAATCAAAAACAGAGCTAAAATCTAACAGTACAGCTCCTGCTAACTTTTTATTATCTAATGCTATTAGCCAATCATTTGTAATTTGAGCCATAGTGGTGGTGGTTGAATGACCTGCTTGTTGAAATTCTGTATTTAAAATACTATCGGAAACATGTTTTTTTTTTTTTTTTTTTTTTTTCCACAACAATCTTCTCCATAATGTTACTTAACGCTGGCAACAGACAGTTGGGTCCACAGAAAGTTGAAGATGCATTTTTTTGGTAATGGTACAATTTGGCTCTTTTCCAAGCCTGAGGATAAACCCCTTTATTTAGGCTCAAATTTAAAATATGAGTAATAGGGACAGCAATTAAACTAGCAACAAATTTAAACTTAGAATCAATATTGTCCACACCGGATGTTTTTTTTTTTTTTTCCCTTACATTCCAAAAGTAATTCTTCTACCTTTTGCATTGTCACATTACCAAACTGATAATTGCAGTTCTTTTCCTGCATAATGCTGTTCCTTATTAAGACCTCTGCTTTTATATTTCCAGTTTGTTCCATATCACCCCTTAATTTATTGATTTTGTCACAAAAATAATTATGTATATGTTTGGCCATATCCATTGGCTTTGTAATAAAATAACGCTCTTATTTAAGAAATGCTGGGATGGATTTAGCTTTCCTTCCCAACATATTGTTTAAAACATTCCATAATTTCTTATTGTCATACTTCTCATTTATAATACATTTTTTATAATAGAATTTATTTTTCTTTAAAATGTACTGTTAGCAAACATCTGATTCCACCCATACTGCTAAGAGCCGTGTTTAGATTTAGAATATGTAAATATGTGCTCTACTTTCCTCTCAATAACAAAATAAATACACAACAAAATACAGAAATAATTTTTCTTTATTTTTTTTTTAATAAATCACAAGAAAATCATCTGATCATCATAGCAAAGTGATATATTTACACAAGGATCTTGCTGCGACCTCTGTAAATAACCTAATAATTACAATATCCTTTTAATTTCCAATGTTTTCGGATGCATTGATGACACGTATATTCCCATCATCTCACCTTTCGAAAATTAAACAGATTTCTGTATGAAATGGAAGGAAATTATTCAAATTGCACAAATTATTCACAATTTATTTGTTCATCTTCATATTTTTCCTGTTAATCTGTCAGTGGTGCTGGTGTTGGTTCAGGATTTGCGAGCCTCTGTCTTCTTGCCGTTGGCTAAGAAGTCAAATGTTAATTTCATTACCCCAATTAAGAAATCTAACAGGTAGGATTAGAGAACATTTAATTATGTGAAAAGAGCATTAGACTTTGTGGAAAAAAACTGCTACACATTGAAATTGACACAGAATGATATTTATTTCATATGTTAAATTTTTGTAGCCATGCAGCTTACAGCCATGAATCTTTTATGGAAGCTTTACCTGATTTAATTGTTTTTATACCTCATTTTAAGCTGCTGACACATTATTTATTTATTTTTTTGCCTGTTGGATACCATGAAAACTAATATTAGTACTGACAGTTTTCACCTCTGATATTACAGTAAAACAGTGTTTAAAGGGATAGTTCACTTTGAAATTAATTTTTGATATGTTTTAGCTTACCTCAAGGGCATCCAAGATGTAGGTGTCTTTGTTTCCACAGTATTTTCAATTTTGACATTTTTCAGTCAAACCGTTGTTGTCTATCAGTCATACACTGGAGGCTAAGGGGGTCCACCAAAAACCATGCACAGAGAAGTCCAAATTAAAGTTACTCGTAAATGTAAGTACACATTGATGGCCTAAGACACGAAACGAGCGTTTTTTGTGAGATTACCTTGTGTAATCGCAGTGACGTCCAGTGATCTGAATCAGTTGTGCAATGTCCAACTGAACCGAACTGAACCAGTTCAATGTTACGCCGGAAGTGATCGCTTGCGTGTCACTCAATATTTACACGGAGATTTCAGAAGTTTTACCTTGTACTAAACATATTTAGATATACCGAAATCGTCTTCCATTGCGGTTTCCCGTTTTTCTAAATATGTTTAGTGAAAGGTAAAACTTCCAAAATCTCTGTATAAACAAAGAGTGATGTAGGCACGCAAGCGATCACTTCCGGCGCATGCGCAGACTGAAGCGCCCGTGCCGTCAGAACGTTTTGTCATGCTATGATTACAAGAGGTAAACGCAATATAAATACTGTTCGTTTTCTCACACAAACCGCTCGTTTCGTGTCTTAGGCCATCAATGTGTACTTACATTTACGAGTCATTCAATCATGTTTAATTTGGACTTCTCTGTGCATGCTTTTTGGTGGACCCCCTTAGCCTCCAGTGTATGACTGATAGACAACAACGGTTTGACTGAAAAATGTCAAAATTGAAAACACTGTGGAAACAAAGACACCTACATATTGGATGCCCTTGAGGTAAGCTAAAACATATCAAAAATTAATTTCTAATTGAACTATCCCTTTAAGAATTAAACACATATTGACTCGAAAGTATGCGGAAGTCTTTTTGTCGGGTGCTGTTCAGAGCTTCATTGATCATTGTTTTTCACAGCCATGGTGCACACGCTTAACTCAGAGTCGGAGTCAGAGTCAGAGTTGATTGAACTAACTCAATTCAGCTGTTCTGAAACCGAAAACTCAGAGTTCCCCCATCTCAGGGTAAGTCAACTCAGAGTTCAAGTATTACCTCCGAGTTGGTTAAACCTCCTTATTGAAACAGGCCTCTGAATGAGTGCTCCCTCTGTTAAAATATAGGGGTCAAGGGCAATGCTCTGTCCACAGAAACTTACTTCACCTATCGGAGTTGAATGCACTTCCAGGCGAAATGCTAGCAAAGTTTGCGAGAGTATGTCATCCTGTATAAATTATCCTGTTTGAAGAATTGCGCAATAACTTTATGATTTATTTTTTTCATCTGTATCGTCTCGGTGAGCTTTTGTGAGGTTTCACGCATGCGCAGTAAGGTGAATTTTGAATTTTCTTATCCACATTGAAACGTCAGAAAACGCCTGAAAACGATAGTGTGGATGGAGAGCGTTTTTAAACAAAAACGCTGTTTTCAAATGTATCTGGATTAATGTGGACATAGCCTTTGTATGCGTTTTGGCCATTTACAGTATTTACACATGGCATGCATAATACAGAGTTGTCTAGAAAATGAAGCTTGTGCAGCAGTTTATATTCGTTATTTAATGAAATTAGACATACTTTTTATATTTAAAAAAACATGTGATGTATAAAGTATGATGCTTGCTAACATTCTTTAATATGATAACATGGTCAACGATGGAGAAAGACACTTTTTGCTCAGGAGCTAAAGGGCCATGCTAACCAAGCTTGCATCTGGAGACTGCCCAGTTTAAAATTATTTCTCAAAGTGCTTTTTTTTTCAATGAGACTAAAACATTTTGGTTACAACAGCCAAGTCCTCTCATATATATCTGGCTTCACTTAATGACCTTTCCACAATCAAGTACTAAACAAACCAACTGAAAATCTGTTAAGTCTGTAAAATCTGACATTTAAGTTTTCAATTCCTCACGTAAAATAGTTGTACCTATGGCACTGCACAGTTCCAGGATGAGAAGAGCTAAGTTTCATCTCATTAAATCCTTTGAAAGAGGATTCCATTTGAAGAAGACAACATGAAAAACCGAGAGGTGCGTAGACCCTTTAAAATACAAGATCATAATCTCTTCACAGTCAATCAAAGCTTTTTCATTCGTTCTCATGTTGGCATATGCATTAATCATAGCCATTGAAGTTTTGGCTAATTAGTCATGTTAATGAAGTAGGCTTTCAAATAAGGACATGCAAGAAAACCATTCATAGCTAGAGATAAATGCTGTGCTTTTTCCAACAATGTAACAAAAAAAATAAGAACAGTAAGAATAGCTTTTATACTGAATTACAATTTCAGTCACCCAAAGAAACAAAAAGAAGTCTCATCTATCTTTTTTTTTTTTTTTTTTTTTGACTGGTCAAATAATATATAACTATACAGCAAAAATACCATACAGAAATATCTGAAGCCAATAGACAAATAAAACAATACAGACCTAAAAATGCTGAGACCTCGTGTACTCATCATATAAGCTTGTAAACTTGTTATATATTTGGTAACGGGTCTATTCCAAAATCTAGTTTGCTGTCTTAAAGGGGACCTATTATGGCCTTAATTCAAAAGATGTAATATAAGTATCTGGCGTCCCCAGAATCTGTCTGTGAAATACCAGGTCAAAATACCCCATATAACTTGTCAAATTTGCCCCAACTTGATTGTGGGTAAAAACATGCTATTTTTGTGCATATCTCTTTAAATGCAAGTGAGCCGCAGTTCCTTGTCCCCTTTCCAGAACAGGTTGAGGCCTTTACAGCTTGTGTTGATCCTATGGCAATAACAAAAAAGCAATATGACCGACAATGTAAATACAGTTCAGCCCAATATGCATGCACATGAGTAGGACGCTGATGAAGGCAAGACTTTGGCAGATGCAACAACTTTGAGAATGATAGTTGTGTACCAACACTGTGCAGCTCTGGTGACCAACATCCCTTTGTGTTACTGATACGTGTTGCTGTGCTGGTCGGTGCAAAACACATCCCATTTTTAGTATCTTATCTATACAGAAAACATATACAGTACGTTGGCGGAAATGGTGGACTGTGAACTGCTCACTGATGGTGGGGCTATAGCTCACTAAGGGAGGGGCAGAGTCCGTCAGCAGTTGTGGGCGGGGCTTGTGCAATGTGATGTCACAAAAGGTAGATTTTGCAGATGGCTTGTTCTGAGACATTGCTTATAATTCATGGGGATTTAGAAAAAGAGACGCATGCTATTTTCAAACATCATGTAATGTATCCAAAAGCAGAGGGGAATCGCCAGGGCCTAAACTATTGTAAAAAATATATGTATATTTAAAAACTTTAAAATAATAATAATATTAATAATAGAATAATAATAATAATAAATACTAAAAAGTAATCAATTCTTATGTTATTTTAGTAATTTATAATTTGACAATATATAGAAAGGATATATATATATATATATATATATATATATATATATATATATATATGAAGAGTTCAGATGCAAAAGCCTCTAAATGCCATTTGAAATTCTCTTCTAAAATGACCATTTTTATCAAGCTTGTATATTTAAGTTCAGTAATTTCACTTAAATGACAATTAATAGGTAATCTTCATTGCCATTTAAGTGAAATTACTGTACTTAAATACACAAGCTTGATAAAAATGATCATTTTAGAAGAAAATTTCAAATGGCACTTAGAGGCTTTTGCATCTGAACTCTTCATACACTACTTTACTAAAACTGTATTTGGCGACGGAAAGGCATGATGAGTTTATGGATCAATGTACGGCAGCCATCAAGAAATCATTTTGTGGTATAATATTATATTATATTATACATTTGTGTAATATATATATATTTGAGCAAATAAACACTTCAAATCTCCAGATTCAGTGTGTGTTGTGTTGTGTTTTGTTTAGACGTCTGTTTTCTCTATATTAGGATATTTAGGAAAGAGCTAAAATATTTGAAAAAGCATGCTAAATTTACCTTTGCTTGCTTTTTTAACAGTATCATTTATAATTTTGCAACTACAAGCCCGTCTTTAATTGGATATGTATATATATATATATATATATATATATATATGAAGAGTTCAGATGCAAAAGCCTCTAAGTGCCATTTGAAATTTTCTTCTAGAATGATCATTTTTATCAAGCTTGTATGTTTAAGTTCAGTGATTTCACTTAAATGGCAATGATAATTACCTATTAATTGTTATTTATGTGAAATTTCTGAACTTAAATATACAAGTTTGATAAAAATCATCATTAAAAAAGAAAATTCAAATGGCATTTAGAGGCTTTTGCATCTGAACTCTTCATATATATATATATATATATATATATATATATATATATACTGAGCTCGACACAATTTTTGAACAATCTTTGAGTCTGGAGCTCAGATATACTGTAATATCTTGAAATACTGCTCACAATGAGACTTCACGTCTCTGGTAAGTCTCTGGTAAGAGACTTCATGTGTCCCACTTTAATTTGTGAAGAGACAACATCTTTCGTTTTATGACAGAAAAAATATTTCTGTAAAGATGATTTATGGTTTCTGTAATAAATGTTATAAAATGAAGGGTCAAAGTTGGCATTCCAAGAGCCAAGACACTTATTGAGAGACTGAACTGTAGGTTGTAGCAGAATGAATTCAAAACACTCTTCAACTAGTTTAATCAGACTAATCTTTCTCCATTGCTTCACTCTCTGACCACAGAGTTGATTTTCTTTCCAAGCCTCCTACCTTTGGCTGGACCCAGTGACACTATTTGTCCACAAAGAGTGACATACGAGTGTATGCCATCAACCAGCCTGAATGGAGGGGCAGAAGGGTCAACATGGCAAATGTGTCCATTAATCTAAAATGACAGCTAACCTCTATCCGTCCTTAGGGCACAACAGAGCAAACGCCGTGAGCGCATACGCTACAGTGAAAATGAGCGCTGGCCCGACTGAGTGGAATGCAGAGGAGATGGAAGCAGGGGGTTGATTTATGCAACAGCACAATGCCAGACCAAACTCTTCCTGTTCCTTTGCAAACTGTTATTTCTAACAACCCCAAAACAGCAGCCTCTCACATGTCTCAGATACCATTCGTTCAGAAAAATTACTTTCCCAACTTAGCGGTTATCAGTCTGCGTGCTGTTATACCAATCATTTAAACAAGTGGTAAATGGTAAGCATTGAGAAAAGCAATATGGAAAGGATGGAAAGTCATAGTATTAGCTTGCACTGACAGCAGCATTGGCCTGGGAGGTGGGGCCTTGTACTTGCCATGGAATCTTGTTCCTTGGGGAGACCAATGCCAGAAAGGTGTAATGACAGTTTTGATACAGCTAGACAAACCTATACCCCTTACACTGTCATTCCTGTCTTGAGTTCCTGTAAATCTCTTAGGAGGAAGGTGTTATGTCTGCTCAAGAAATAGTGGTCTGTCTGAAAATGTAAGTGTATCAAAAGTTTCCTACTGTAAGTAGTTACTTTATGCAGCATCTGCTGTGAGCAAATACTACCTTGTGCTTACGATGAGTGACATGACTATTTTGTTTACCTTCCTGTCGCAGAGCTTTGGCATGTTTATAAGCCATGTTGGACATACAAAAATGCACATAACAAATTAATAACAGTACGGTGCCAGTTACAGTACACAACAATGATTTAGAACACTTTTTTTCATAAAAGTGCAGTCTATTGTTGTATTTGTATTTTTGGTTGTAAATAAAATGCCTTAATTGGGTACTGAACCTTTCCATTTTATTACAGTAAAGCTCTGCAAAATTAAATTGCAATTTGCTGGTGTAGATTTTTTCTGTGAAGTCATACAGACTTAGTGAATCAATCAATAGTGAAAATCCAGCCCGTTCTCATCCTTTAGCGTCACATAGAATGTTATATGACAAAACGGCACTATACTACGCACATGGCACTCTTTATCGTTAATATAACACGCGAACCCAAGGCGTCATAAATCCTTTAGCGTAATATGAGACTACCCTACCCTACCCCAAACCTAAACCTACGTGTGTTATATTAACGATAATGGGTGCCATTTGCATAGTATAGCGCCGTTTTGTCATATAGCGTTCTATATGACGCTTAAGGATGAGAATGCGTTGGAAAATCGTTACAGTAGAACAATAGTTGACAACTTTACATGCTTCAACTAAAATTGTTAAGCGAGTGACCTTTGTGATGGACGGACGGACAGACAGACAGACAGACAGTTAGATGGATGGATGGATGGATGGATGGATGGATGGATGGATGGATGGATGGATGGATGGATGGATAGATAGATAGATAGATCGATAGATCAATCGATCATTTTTCACTGGGTTCGCTTCCAGAAGGAACACGGCAGAAGGAACATGAACAGATGATATTGTAAAGCTCAATGGCAGCGTTCAGGAGGAATCCCCAGCAGAGCTTCTTAGAGCACTTAGGTGGAACAGACTGGTCAAATATTTCAAACAGCTTGTTCCACGCAATAAAATACATGAGTTTGCTATGGCCTTTTAATACAGATTGGCTATGTTTAGAGTTAATCCGCTTGCCAAGTAGAACATGTTGCTGGTTTCAGAACTGCATTCATATCTGCAAGATTTTAGGGTCAAGGTGGGCTTTAGCAAAATTTTATCAGCTAGGGCGGCCTACTGTAGCTGTCAAAGTTTTAAAAATATCACAAAATGAATCACGATAACCTTGCTATCTGGGTTGTGATACACTGCAATCTGATTTTAATGCATTTTCTTTAGACCCATGCTTCCAAAGGATGTGCTCCCGGGCACATGACCAAATGTACATTAAGGTTACTATAGAAGTTCAGAAGGACTAGTATGTTACAACAAATAGAAAACAATCTAATCTGGGAGTAAAACAAAATGCAAAGTAAAGTTGCATTTTTGTTTCATAATTTACCTTAATATTTATTATGTCCCATTGCTAAGCCTTTTAATTATTTAACTCTACTCGTTTAGATTTCCATTTCATTGCTAGTAATGCTGGATACTACTTTTTGCCAATCCAATAAAATATTTGTTATTCACTTTGAAAAGTTAGAGTGATGCTTTCTTTTCCCCAGGGGAAGAGGAGACAAGTTTTTGTAAGAGTCATTATTTTCTGGCTTTAGATTTAGAGTCCACTCATTTAAACATATGTAATTGATTGACTTATTTTTGTTCATCGCATCACAATCATATCATCCAACAACCAGTTTATTGCATATCACATATCTTGCAGCCCTTATATCAAATTCCCTTAAATTTGGTGATGAAACAATTTTCACTCAGACGTCACTGAATTTCACAAAAAGAAGACAAAGAAACAGCAAGCAACATATTAAATTTAAGGAGAACTTTTGAAGTAGAAAAACTTATTGTATTGTCGAATGCACTGTACTTGAGGATATTTCCAATAAAAAATAATTTAATTCTGTTAAACTACATCACTTGAAGACAGTTACATGTGCCATTTCTGATGTTTTCTTCCCATTTTTGTACAGCTCACACAGACTTGAACGGGAACTATTCCAGAATGGCTAGTAGATCATTCAAAGCTAGAAGTTTTGTCAAAGTTATTTGAAAAGATTGTTCTTTGTTTTATGAGGAAAAATATAATGTTCTTCATGCCTTTTTTTCTGTTGAATAATGAAAAAAAGTCTAACATTTTATTTATGCTGTCGTCCGTAAGGGAGCGGAGGAGCCATTGCAGTCCACAAAAAAGCTCACATGTAATCATTTTATAGATTTATCTATTGATTCTAAAGCTTATATTTCCTTTATATATTCATTTAAACTATGCATAATATTTAACTAAAAAAGACATAATAATATTTTTAAAATATAATATAAAAAACCATAATATTCAAATATGCATAATATTTACTTAACTAAAATTGTAAATGTGTGATCGATTAGGGGTATAATAATTACATAAATAATATCTAAATCATACAACATTATTATTATAAATGAGCACTAAAAGCCACACAATTTTGTCTTTAAAAATCATTTGCAATGTAGTGACCTTTTAATTTGGAGTAGAAACAGGTGGAGTGACTTTATCGCAATAGATATTGAGCACTTTGCTCGAAGCTGATTGGTCCAAATTCAACTTTGCAAACTCTTACCTGAAACATAACCTGCCCTGAACCAGGGGCACGTTCAAGCTCAAATCAGCCTTATGCTATGGTTTCCGAGTTGAACGACATGTTTCCTGGAAACGGTGTGCAAAGGGCTTTGAGATACATTTTCTCGTTTAGTGGGTGTGACAAAAATGTCAGCCCAATCAGCAGCGACAGGTATTAGACAGCTCGCACAGTGGGTCTAAGTTAAGTCTTTTACAAATGTGTCCGCTGGAGCTCAGTAGACGCAATAATTGAAGATATGAAAGGACATGTTTGTCATAGGAGCTTTATAGTTATCAAAATATAGCATATCAAGCGTATATCCAGTGATCAGAAATAATTATAAACCTAATAATCACAATAAAATGTATCAGTCGCATAGATCATAATACTAATGGCCCTCATTAGCGGCCCTCAACCTCGTCCTGCTCACCACAGACATGAATTATTTTCTCTCTACGACACATCCGCCACTACAACTCCATGTACTTGTAAAATAGTCGCTCCCCTGTGAAGACCTCCCTTCTATCCCTTACCTCTCTACAGATAAAGCTTTGTCTGTATAGTTCCGCTTTGTGTTTTTCTGCACCAATTACAGAATATTTATTGTATTTTTTAAAACTTTGGACACAAAATTCAATTAAGCGTATGTCAGTTCTGGCAGGTCACGTTAGTCAAGCTCACATCAGATGACTTTCAGCTAATCCACGTCTACCTATAGGAATATGACACTTATCACTGTATACATACACAGTATAAGCTCCTTCAGTATTATCAGCAGCTATCGAGTTTCTCAGGAGCTAATTACCCTCCTCCATGCCCAGCTCCTCCTCTCGTCCTTCAGGTTTTGGCATTCTGATTCCCCTTGAATCAGAAAAAAATCTAGAATCATGTTGTACTTTAAAATCTTGAAATAATAATATCCGCAAGACATTCATGTTGGTTCTGTTCTGTTTACCCATCAGGGGGGTTATTGCTGCTCTCCCTGCTCTTATCCATGCTAGGCTGCATGGATGCACAGGGAGTTTTTCCCCAGAACAGAACCATACTTCTAATCCAAACTGTGTGCTAATTGTCAATCGTATTCAACGATAGAGGTCCTGACGGATAAACAGTCACTTTAATCACTTGAAACTTTGCATTGTGTGTTCACATACTTGCACTGCCAGAGCCATTGTTTCAAGTAACTCATTTATTGTGAAACATCATAGGAACATTCCTTTAGATCACCCACACACATGAAACGTCTCGGTTACATACAGTATGTAACCCTCATTCCCTGAGTAGGGAACGGAGACGTTACGTCAGATGATGGAGAATGGGGGTTTCACTTAGAAAGCCTGTCATCTTCGAGTATTAAAAAACGAGCCAATGGCGATGAAATGCCATGGGTCTGCAGAATTTGCATAGCATATCTCCGCCGTGTGGGCATTTAAGGAGAATGCGGATGCAAAAGCAGTTATGTCTTTGCTGATGAGCCGAGACTGAACTCAGGCGTCTACCCAGCGGTACAGCGGAAGTGGCAGGGAGACGTAATGTCTCCGTTCCCTACTCAGGGAACGAGGGCTACATACGTAACCAAAAAGTTCCCTTTTGTAGTCACTCCGAGTTACGTCGGATAATGGAGAATAGGGGTCCCCTGTGTAATCACGCCACCTTCACAGCTGTCTTCCAGTGCCCTGCGAAAGTCTGATACCCTGTCGTGATATTGGCACGGACGAGGAGTCCTACTTAGCACAGGAATACCAAGGTACACTGGGGAGCATATCTCAGAGGAAATATGCCGCAGCGTGCCTACTCTTAGGGAGGACTTAAGAATACACATATGGCCCAATAGGGGGCTTCATATTGAAGAACACTAGAGTGATCAGCACGTAGGGTGGCAACTTTCAACTCCAGGGGTGGCAAGTTGGCTTGCCGAGGGAAAGACACATGCTCAAAGGAGGCTTAGAGTGGAAATACACATGTGGGGGTTACTCAGGGGAAGAACCATGCACACGGAGGCACCTAGCTGACGCACAGGCAATAGACACTGGCGCCAGCGTCAACAGTGGAATGGCGAGCGGGTCCAGTATTTAGCTGGTTGAAGCGAGGACATGAGAGGATACAGGCTCCACTGGAGATTGTAGAATCTGGGGAATGCGTTAGGTGTCACCCAGCCTGCAGCTCTGCAGATGTCTGCCAGCGAGACGCCATGTGCTAGAGCCCAAGATAAAGCCACACTACTGGTGGTGTCCCCTGTCACACCAAGGGGCAGGGTCGGCCTTGCTGCTGGTAAGCCAAAGCAATGGCGTCCACTATCCAGTGGGACAACCTCTGCTTTGAGAGAGCCTTTCCCTTCAGTCTCCCACCATAACAGACAAAGAGCTGGTCTGAGGTCCTGAAACACTGCGTTCTGTCCACTGCGCCCATGGAGGGCGCGTACTGGACAGAGCAGTGCCAAGGCTGGGTCTGCCTCCTCCAGGGGCAGTGCTTGCAGGTTCACCACCTGGTCCCGGAAGGGAGTGGTAGCAACCTTGGGCACATATCCAGGCCGGGGTCTCAGGATCACGAGAGAGTGACCTGGCCCGAATTCCAGGCACGCTTCGTCAACGGAGAATGCGTGCAGTTCCCCTACACTCTTGATGGAGGCTTCGCTCCAACCCATCTTGCAGGAAGGAAAGCAGGACACTGATCGAGCATCTCCTGGGATTTTCTTGGTGAGAAGAGCACCAGTTGACGAAGAGGTTCCACTTCAACGAATAGGCATGTCTCGTGGACGATGCTCTAGTGGAAGTGATGGTAGCTGCCACCACAGGTGGCAGGGTACTCAAACCTGCCGCGTCCTGTCCAGGAGCCACATGTGGAGCCTCCAATGATCGGGACGAGGGTACCATAGGGTGCCCCGTCTCTGAGAAAAGAGGTCCTTGCTTAGAGGAATTGGCCAAGGAGGTGCTGTCGCAAGCAGTATCGGTTTGGAGAACCAGGTCCGGGTGGGCCAGTACGGTGCAACCAGAATGACCTGCTCCTCGTCCTCCTTGATATTGCACAGAGTCAGTGTGAGAAGACTCACTGGGGGAAAGCTGTGCGCCAGTGCATCCGTGCCGAGTGTGCCCTTGTCAGGGAGTAATACAGGGCGCAATGGGATGAGTCATGGGAGGCAAACAGATCTACCTGTGCATCCCCGAACTGGTCCCAAATCAGCTGGACCGTCTGCGGATGGAGTCGCCATTCGCCGGAGATGGGCCGGAACCATGACAGCTCTTTGGCTGCAAAGTTCTGATCTACCGAAATGTAAATAGCACGAAGGGATCTCAGGGGCTTCTGACTCCATAAGAGGAGGTCGCGTGCGAGTTGCAACATACGGCGGGAGTGTAGACCACCTTGTCGGGTTGATGTAAGCTACTGTCACGGTATTCTCTGAATGGACTAGTACTGAGCAACGTATGGAAATGGTGCAGGGAAAGGCGTACAGCCAGTAACCCGAGGCAATTGACATGCAGAAGGCGCTGGGGTCCTGTCCAGGAGCCCGCGGCAGCATGTCCATTGCAAATGGCGCCTCAGCCCGTGGCAGAGGCATTTGTGGTGAAAACAACATGCCTGGAAACTCGTTCTAGGGGAACTCCAGCCCCGCCATGGGGTGAAGGTTACTGTAACTCGGAGCATGCCGTGATGCCATACCCACCTCGGGACTCGATCGCGAAGCCACAGCACGAGCGGTCTCATATGAAGCAATCCGAGTGGCGTTGCCGTGGCTGCAGATGCCATATGCCCCACGAGCCTCTGAAATAATTTCAGTGGGACCGCACACTTGCCCTCGAACTGTCGAAGACAAGTCAGCAGTGAGTGTGCACGCTCGTTCTTACACACCAAGAAAAGAGATCCTCTGCACTGGGCAAAGTTTGCTCTTCTCCCAGTTGACCCGAAGGCCTGGATGGGCTAGGTGACTAGGTCTCTGTGTTCGCAAACCTGATCCCAAGAGTGAGCTAATATTAGCCAGTCGTTGAGATAATTCAGGATGCGAACCCCTTGTTCATGTAGGGGAACAAGGGCTGCCTTGACAATCTTCGTAAAGACGCAAGGAGACAGACCTAGCCCGAATGGGAGAACTGTGTACTGATTTGCCTGCCCGAAAGCAAACCGAAGAAATGGTCTGTGTCGAGGTAAAATGGAGACATGAAAGTAGGCGTCCTTCAGGTCTATCGCTGCAAACCAATCCTGGGGCCGAACACATTCGAAAATGAGTTTGGCTGTGAGCATCTTGAACAGCAGCCTGTGAAGGGTGCGGTTCAAGACGCGCAGTTCCAGGATCGCCCGTAACCCACCAGTTTTCTTGGGGACAACGAAGTAGGGGCTGTAGAACCCTGACTTCATCTCGGCTGGAGGGACAGTCTCGATTGTACCGTTCGCCAACAGGGTGGCAACCTCCACTCTCATGATCGTGGCATTTCCACCGACCATCGTAAAGCGGATTCCCCTAAAGCGGGGAGGAGACCGTGCGAACTGATTCGCATAGCCGAGCCTTATAGTTAGGGCAACCGAGTGGGACAGGTTGAGGAGCTCTAACCAAGCCCCCAAACACTGATCCGGTGGAATCATCCAAACCACAGACGTTCCCCCGGAGGGGCAGCAAAGTGGAGTGACCTGCCCAGGCAAGGGTGGCATAGCGGCCCTGTGCAAGGGCGCGGTCATGCTCTGCATCCTGACAGAGGAGACCAGGGAAGGACCAGCATTCCATGGGGGTCTGCTCTGCCAGGGATCTGGCAATAGAGGGGGTCGAGAGTGGTGTGGTCTGGAGACGGCACACACTGTCATATGCGCCCTCAGAGACAGAGGGGGACGAGAGAGGCGAGGCCCGGGGGCATCACGCACTGTCGTCCGCCTCTGGGGGCTCAGAGATGGGAGGCAGCTCTTTGGAGAAAAGATTCTCCCCCAGCCCTTCACCGTGGGAAGGAGTGGCCCTGCAACCACTCCCTGTAAGAACTGCAAGCCACATTTGAGCTGCCCATAACGGGAGCGCCGCATAGCCTGGTGTTCAGCGGGGCTGGTACGGGCAGGAGCGCCTCCCTGCGACCACCTCCACGGCGCAGCCCAGTGCTGGGCCAAAGTCGCAGGAGGGTGCATTCGGCGGCAAGAGGACTGAGGTGTCTGAGGCGGCGGCTGGTTAGCAGCAGATGGCTGTGGGGTCAGACAAAAATAGCCACAGTCCACTTTTGGGTGGCCGAGAACTGTTGGGCAGAGTCCTCGACCGTGCCGCCAAAGAGGCCAGCCTGGGATATGGGGAAGTTGAGGAAACTGGTTCACTCAGCCTTGCACACATCAACCAGATAAAGCCAGAAATGTCTGACCACACATGTGGACATCACCTGACTCAGGGAGCGTGCCGTAACCCTCGTTGCTCGTAGACCAAGGCCGGTGATGGCAGGAAGCTCAAGGATGAGCCCTACCCTCGTGCATGTCATTGAACACCCAGAAGAATGGCAATAATACACAGTGAGGTGGCAGCCTGCCCCGCAGCTCTATAGGTCCCTGCCACCGGAGTAGACAAGAAGCTACAGGCATTGGAGGGGTGCTTAGGGTCGCCACGCCAGGTAGAGGCGCTGTGGGGACACATAAGTGTTGCCACAGAACTCTCCACAGGGGGGAACCCCAGTGTACCCTAGGCCACAGCCTCTACGAGGGCAGAGAAGGCAGAAGAGGCTGCTGAGCAGTCGTGAAAAGTCAAGGAGACTTCCACGATCTCATGGCCTCTTCATGCATGTCCGGGAAGAAAGGATTTGGGTTCGCCACCCCCAAAAACTAATCATCTACTCATAAGTGCTCGGGACATGGCAGAAGTTTCCACACAAACCCGATACTCGTGGCAGCCCGGGAAAGAATAGCTGTGAACTCTGGATCAAACTCGTTATGCTAGCACATTCAAGGACAGCAGCACAGACGAGCCATCATCTCTAGAGGACTCCAGCTCACCTGCGGCAATAATCATGATTTCATCAGCCGGGGGGCAAACTCACTCGGGACCACGTGGGTTGCAGCGTGATAGATGGGGTGTGGACTGAGGGATTTTCTTGGGTTTAGTTCCAGACCTGACGTTTTAGTTCACCCTGGCCACCAGCCGAAGTATTATCTCATGTGGAAAAATAGATCGGGTGTGGATGAGGGGACTCTCACTCTATTGAGCTCATCGAGTCTCGACCGTTACATTGCGATGGTGACGTTCCCACTGAGAGAACGTACACCCACAAGCGCTGTCTGAGCCCGATTAAAGCCCAAACACGTCAACAGCGGCCCTCAGCTGAATCTATCAGAATACCGCACTCAGAATACATGGGCAGATCGTCTTTAGAAAAAAGCGTCTTTAAAAAGACGTGCTTGTGTGCATGCTCTTTTAGTGAGAGGAAAAAAAACTCTACGTATGTTGAAGTGACCAGGGAGAGACACACAAACTGGCAGACCACTGCTCAGATCGCAGGCAATGTGAAACTCGCTGGATACTACCGTCACACCAACACCGGAGAGTTCGCTCGCCTCAAAGAGATGTAGTTACTGAAGAAACTCAGGATTTGGCTTGTGGAGTAAAGAGATGCTCTTGGCTCCGAAGCGAAAACATAACTGCTTTTGCGTCTGCATTCTCCTTACATACCTACATGTTGGGGTGGAGATATGCTATGCAAATTCTGCAGACCCGTGGCATTTTATCACCATTGGCTCGTTTTTTAATACTCGAAGATGACAGGCTTTCTAAGCAAAACCCCCATTCTCGATCATCCGACGTAACTTGGAGTGACTACTAAATGGAACATGGGTTTCTTTCAATCTTAGGAAGAATTAAACTAAAAAATTAAAAAAAAAAAAAAAAAACTACAGTACAGTAATATGTCATTCAAATGCACTTCTGTATTTCCATCAACTCTGTCTTGTGGATTTGGCCACAGGTTATTATCCACATCACAATGGATGTTTTCATTAGCTAAACTTATTGCACAAACTCTTCTGCATCCATGCCTGACACTGGTCTGCCGTGATGTCTTTGTATGTGTCATCCATGAAGAAGAGTGACTTGCTCTTGAGGGTGCCTATTATATACCTTTCACCTCCATGTCGAGAAAAATACCGCACTCGGGGTAATCGGGGTGCTATAAGCTGATATAGGCTGCTAAACTGAGAATGGGCCCGGAACCATTCTTGCAGCATTTGAGCATGATGAAACTAAACTTTCCCTGATTATTATCCCAGACTATTACATAGGTCACATCATCAGTTCCACAGACCTCAGTTAGCTCATCAAGGAAGGTTACAAAGAGAGCTGCATTATATGACCCGGTACAAGGTCTGCATCCTACACACAATCTTTCAACAACATCACGCATGGTGATATTGGCTCCACTAAAAGAGTGAAGAGACTAGAAGTCATGTGTTGGTCCCCCTCAAGGGCCAAAACCACAGTTTCCACTTCTCCAGCCGAGGGTGATGAATTGTGCCCCCGGCCTGTGACTTGTCTCACAAGGGGCATTGTCCTGCAGAGATTGGAAGTCAGAGAACCACATTCAGGCTGGCCTAAATACCAGGAGATACACTCTGTCATGGCAAATTCTCTCTAGCACTTCTGGGAGCAGAGCAATTGGAGTAAATGCACACTGATGCGGCCTCTGCCACAACTGTTCCATGGAATCCAGGAACTCAGTGCTAGAAGTACACTCATCAACTCCAGGCAATTTATGTGCCATGAGAGATGATGACCTCTCCGATCAATGATCATCTAGCACTGCACCCCAGCTTGTGAGGGGCATCCATCAGGAATGCTTTTTCTTTCTCCTTTATCCTTGGGAGGATCAACCATAAGTGCCTCTCTGAAGCCCCTCTAGATCAGGGGTTCTCAACTCCAGTCCTCGCGACCCACTGCTCTGCATATTGTGTATGTCTCCCTTATTTAACACACCTGATTCAGATCCTCAGCTAGCTGGAGTTGAGAACCCCTGCTCTAGATTCTATGGAGCGCCCAATTATATGGAGAGACAAATCTAAGATTTTTCTACAATTCTTTTACAGCGTCGGACACCCCCTCCTTGCCTTCGTCTGGGTCCCTTAAGGCGGGCTTACACAGTGCGATTTTTTGCTGTTTAATGACCTCGCAGATGAGTCAAATCGTGTGGAAATCGGTTGTGGAAATCGGAAGATACGAGCCGAGCCGAGAACCTCTCGATAATTTTTGGTAACACTTTATTTTGATAGTCCACTTTAGACATTCAACTAACTATAAGTAACTTTGCTGCCACATGTCAACTAACTATCATTAGAGTATTAGTAGACTGTCAGCTTAATATCTGCTAACACTTTATTTTGTTGGTCCCCCAACAGACATTCAACTGACTGTAAGTAACTTAGCAACTACAAGTCAACTTGTTCTCCTAACCTGAACCCTAACACCTAACCCTAACCTAACAGTCTACTGACAGTCTACTACAGCCTACTAATACTCTAATGACACTTAGTTGACATGTAGTTGAAAGTTACTTTTAGTTAGAATGTCTAAAGTGACTATCAAAATAAAGTGTAACCTAATTTTTAAACATGTCTAAAAAGTTTGGGAGCTGTCGGCTTGAATTCGTGAGGTGTGTGCCGTTGAATGAGCCGATTTGTCGGTTTATCTGAATTTGACCAATCAGGAGCTGAAGCAATCCACATAAGAAAGAAGAAAATGGCAGTGGCACAGCAAATTTGGACTATTGAAAGGGAATCCTACCACTTTATTATGATTTTATATCATAATGATTAATAAATGCATGCACAATTATCAGTGGACTTTTTTTTCCATCTAAAAGTAGCCTAGATTTTGCAATATATCGGGATACATTGCCAGACATGATTTTGACCTTCATTACGTGTTGGTTTGTAGAAAGCCTTTCTTTAAAGTGAATTTCGTTTTTGTAAAAATTTTATCTTTATTTTAATACAATTTTCATCAACCAATTTCCTGGATTTAATTAATAAGAAGCAAATATAGCTGATTTACAAATGCCTCTAGATTGTTGCTCGCTCACATATGACGAAATAGAAATAACGACATAACAGTCAAATTGTTCTGGTTAGAGACTGTTAATAGAAAGAGATCATTGTCACCAAATAGGTGAACACTGATTGCCCAGTCTGAGAGAGCAGATTTTTTATCAGGGATTTTGGTGCGGAACTTCATGTGATTTCTTCGGAATTCAGCAGGTGGTAAAATCTTGTCGTATATCACTGCCCCCGTACGATTTTCGGATAAATTCACTCGTAAAGTGTGCGTGGACGTACGATCTTCTGATCATCAGAATTTGCACCGTGTACGCCCACCTTTAGCAGGTCAGCCTGTTATGCCTGCAAGATGGCCTTAGTATGCAGACATGGCCCGGCCTGACTCTCTGCCATATTATCTTTGCCCACCAAGTAAGAAGTCATTCCTTAGTGTTTGGTGTGCAAGGCCAGGGTCTTGAGGGACGATGCAGCCTCAGGGGAGGGGAGAAATAACACATGAGCATCTCTTCAACCTCTGCTTGTTCAGCCCCACGATCAATTAATAGTTTGATATCATGGGATTAAAAAGCCTAGCTGAAAATTGCTTATTTCAGGGCCTCAACACCTCAGTGTGGGGGTCTGGAAAGAACGGCATCTACTGATGTGGACGCTATGATTTACTGATAGGAAACATTTTGTCTAGATTTTCCAACAAACTGTCTGCCTCTCATCCCGACCAGACGATGTTCAACTTCGACTAGCTCCTCGTCCCCAGGGGCACGAGCATGGCTGATCCCCTCAAAGAGGGCTTGGTGCCCCCTCGAACTCTGTCTGTTCATCTTCTAATCCCAAGCATATAACACAAAGCATATAACACACATTTACACTGCCAGTCTTAATGCATAGATTTTTTGTAAAATTTTTTGGCCCACCTGTTCAAATTAACTTTAGACAGGACTGGTATCCAATATATGTGTTTACATGAATTCCTCCCCAAAATGATTTTCGGTGGTTTTCGTTTTACTTCAACATGGTAGACCCTGGTTTTAATTGGCCGTAGTATTTCCCAGCATGGACAAGATAAAGCTGTCATGACTCATGGATGTTTTTGCAGAGCAAAATCTGACAGAACAGATAGTATGGATTATTATTTATTTATTTTGTTTGTTTATCTACAGCTCAGATCTAGAATTCTGAAATGAAATAAAGTACCCCACTATATTTTTAATGAATTCAAATGAATTAACTAGACAGAGACAGTGACCGAGAGACATAGGTACATGCACGTACCTGAGTGAGTAACCTAATATTTTTTTACAGCAAAGTTATCAACTCATTGCTGATAAATATAATGTAGCTTTCAGTAGTGAAGCTGTTTTTTTTTTTTATAAAAGCCACGTGCAGAGGTTGAAAACCAGCTCCTGAATGTTTTGGTGTTTGCTCAATTTGTTTCCTTTACAAAGATAAATACTGTATACAGTTCCCACCTCAATAAAAAGCTGTGAGTGAGCACATAAAGGCACATCTGCCTTATAATACAACATTAAAAAGCTATCTTTGTGAATAAACGTGTCGCCTTTGCCTTGTGCTGGCTTGGAATTCAAAGGGGAATCGAATAGGTGTGTTTATGTTGGATGTCCAGATATTGGATATGTATCTGATTTTAAAACGCATTTGTAAATGGCTCAGATCAGATGAAAAAAAATCTGATCACATGCAGATTTTTGTTTTTACATGTGTGCAACAAATTCGGATTTGTGTCAGATTTTTTTGTGCAAGTGTTGGCTGTAATGTATGTTTTGTTGGCCTTGGGTTTTGTTGTATCTGTCACCTGTAAATAATATTTTAACATAATATTCTAACATATAGAGCATATATATATATATATATATATATATATATATATATATATATATATATATATATATATATATATATATAATGCATTGTCACCTTGTGGCAAGTGACGGCTAGATATCTGGAACAACACAGATAAGCTTCTTTGTTGTTCCAATATACTGTATATTTCAATATATATATATATATATAGTATCCAGGGTAAGCCGTCACAATGTCACGTGCTGACATTGTGCCAATGACATTAGAGTTAATTGAATATGCTTCCGAGACAGGAGCATAGTGTCATTAAAACAGACTGTATATATATATACAGTATATATCAGCCCGTTCTCATCCTTTAGCGTCACAAAGAACACTATATGACAAAACAGCGCTATACTACGCACATGGCACCCTTTACCGTTAATATTCACGCGAACCCAAGGCGTCATAAATCCTTTAGCATAATATCAGAGACTACCCTACCCTACCCCACACCTAAACCTAACCATCACAGTGCGTGTTATATTAACGATAACGGGTGCCATGTGCGTAGTATAGCGCCATTTTGTCATATAGCAACCCGGTCTCATCCCAAGACGTCATATAACTGACGTTTTGGGACGTCTTTTGACCATACGTCAATATTCGCCTTTTTAGGGCCCCCTTAAACGTCGGTAGATGAGGTTATGGGATCCTAACTCTACCCCATACCTAAACCTAACCCTAAACCTAACCCGTCACCTAACTGACGTTAAAGGTAAAGCGTCAGTTGTATGACGGCCCGGGATCGGCATCTACCGACGTTTAAGGGGGCCCTAAAAAGGCGGATATTGACGTATGGTCAAAATACGTCCCAAAACGTCAGTTATATGACTTTTTGGGATGAGACTGTGTTACATATAGCGTTCTATATGACGTTAAAGGATGAGAGTGCGTTGTATATATATATACAGTCTTATCTCTGTTTGTTGACAGTTTATCGGAATCCCTCCACCACCCCTTCTCCACACTTGTAGTTCTAGCCACTTCTATACATGGGGGGGGAGTACTCTGGGTTCTGGCCAGATTCTGAGCTCGGAGCCCTCCCCCTGGACAGCATGCCAAATACGCATAAAGCTTTACCCCATCTAATTATATTTTTGAAATCGTGAAAGGGAATTTCATCTCATCTTCTGCACAATATGAAAAGAACCATTTAAACCTGAGATTTATTGTGCCTTTTTGTTTATGTGCCTATAAAATGTTCAGTCTAGGGTTATTCACCAGGATACAACTAGAGTATATGAAACAAAATCATAGGCACTGGGTTTAGGTTCGTCTTTTTTTTTTTTTTTTTCTTTTTTTTTCTCTTCCATACATCAAAGATCTTTCCTTGTCATAGTTGCATTCTTATACTTTAATAATTGGCACAGCATAAAAGAAGATGAAGTGTGTTTCCTCACGCATTTTCCCTCACCCCACTGGAAAAAAATAAATAAATAATTGAATTATTTATATCTAATACATGTTTGACATTAAATCATTGATTTCAAAAACTGATATACTCCACACAAAAAAAAAAATAAAAAAATAAAAAAAAATAAGAGCCGTGTCATGCATTCAGTAAAATATTAACTGTGACAGGCACAAACCTACTGCTGCACTGCAGATGACAGCCAGCAAAGGATCACTGTTCCTTCGTAAAGGCACCAAATGATCCTTAAAAACTCAGCCTTTGTTTTACAGCAGTGCATCAAATGTGGTGAAACGCAGGCTTATGTTGGCAAAGCAACAAGCAGGAAGCAGAAAGGCTACTGAGACATCTGCTCAACACCATGAACAAGAATGCAGGGCCTGTTTGAAACGAATAAGGAATCTATTATTTAATGGGTAAGCGTTCGGTACGTACAGAGCCTTTAACAAAGACCCCCAAACATTTTTAAGTTTTATTTAGTAGGAGCAGTTTTGAGGTTTATGGATTTTATTTTATTTTTTGTAACTGTGTAATAGAGATTGGTAAATCATACTCAATTGGATAACTGGATAACACATTCAGTTGTTAAGACTAGAGTGAGATATGTCAAAAATAACACTACAAAATATAAAAGTGGAAAAAGAAAATGGAAATTTTGAATTGTTTTGAGACTAACTAATGGGCTCTAGGGCATGTTGTAAGTGTTATAGTTGTTATTATTGGGAAAAGAATATGCAGAATGTCCCCATAAAACATGGAAACCCAATGTGTCCGTGTGTGTACTTGTACAACTATCATTGTGAGGTTTGAGTTTTAGACCATCATAGTGAGGACAAAGAGAGAAAAGTGAGGACATTTTGGCTGGTCCTCACTTTCTGAGACCCGTTTAAAGGTCTGATTTAGGGGCAAGACTTGTTTTTAGTGATAAGGTAGGTTAAGGGTAAGTTTAGATTTAGGGGTAGGCTACCAGGGAATTGCCCTTAACAATGAACACATAAGGCCCACAGATTCGTTCATGGCTGAGTCAGATATGAGACCAAGATGAAGAACGAAATAAAGTACAAAATAAACATAACTGTATTAAAAATAGCAGATGACAACAACCATATAATCAATCAGTACATAAACACAGGCTGCGTCCGAAATATTGCATACTCTCTTGAGTAGGAGTTTATTTGGAAAACGTAATTACTTCACGGCCAATTAAAAAGTATGTTCTATATAGTATTAATATGTTTAGTATGAAGGTAATCTGGACATACTTCATTTGCCATGTTGTATGGGTGTAACGGTACACAAAAATCACGGTTCGGTACGTTTTCGATACAGCAGGAAGAAAGAAATGGCAGAGAAATTTCCCATTTGTTAAAAGAAAAAAAAAATTAAAGTTTGAGTTTTCCTACATCTTAAAACTTTCAGGTTTATAAATGGGAATCATCTTTGAAGGATGATCAAATAATTTTTTGGTCATCACATTAAAAATAACATTTAAATATATATTTATTTGTATAATATTTGAGTTTTGAAGTGCTGGAAAAAGTTGTGTGAAATACGTGATAGCATTTCACTATTCCAGCCAAACTGGTTCCAGTTAGTGTTACTATATTAAATCCATGGTGAATGTTGCTGGTCTCTGGACGTAAAGTATTACTAGTTCATTCACGGAACAATGTTTCTCCTGGTTTCCACGTCAGCTCTGTTTGATCTAATAGAGATCTACGGTTAATAACGGAAAAATGTGAATGCATCTCACTAGATCTCGCAGCGATGTTATTACCTCAGTGGCGAATTCAAATGTGTTCTTTACCGGATCTCTTAGCGCTGTGTGGTAACAGTGTTGCTTGATCGAGATCGGCTCGCGCTGCACAGATGTTGCTGGTCCGAACTGATAAACGATCCGTGAAGCACATAACGAGGAGCGCAGTTTCGTTCTGTTTTCATTACCCTTGCCATTTGGATGTTGCGCAACGTTGTGTTGGCCACGTCAGCGTCAGCACGAATTTTGCCGGTAAGAAAAATGGTCCAAGCAATCGTTCAGTTTGTATGTGTACCGAACCGGAAGCCTCGAACCGAAACGGTTCAATACGAATACATGTACCGTTACACCCCTAATTTGGACATACTTCTTTTGTCGAAAATTGGTTGCCGTGTTTCTCTCCTCTGCTGTTGGTTTCTTCCTGTTTGGAAATAACCAATCATCTCCTTTGGTTCAGGTTATAAGGCACTCTGGAGAATGGAAGAGCTGGAGCTTGAAGCGTCTGTTGTTAAAGGGGTAATGAACTGTGAATCAAGTTTTCCTTGAGCTTTTGACATCTAAGAGATAATCATATTATAAGAATAAGTTTCAGAACTGAACATGTCCAGTTGTTATTCCAATAAAAGCTTTTATTGACACCAGGCTCAGCAAACGACTCGTTTTTCAAAGTGGGGAACTATGACGTCAAAGAGGATAAAACACCACCTTCAACCAGGCGTTGTTTAGCCGCGCATCACACGCATAGCTAAATAACATAGGCCTACCCCGTCATGACAAACCGGATTGAGAGTGAAACTCATTATAATATGCAAAACTGTAGTCCACCCACAGCAGTGGGCGTTTACTTCCAAGTCTTCAATGCGAGACGCCCATAAAAACCGAGCATTTTTGAGCTAGGCTCAAAACTAGGGCAGAAAATAACCTATTACTTATTCAATGTGATGTTTTTTTTAATGTAAAAACCAAGCAAACGTCATAAGTTGACCTCCGACAACAATATTAAAAGAAAAAAAGCCAGTTCAGGACCCCTTTAAAGAGTAACTAAACACTAAACAAACTTTTTTTAGTTAATGAACTGTAAGAATGGATCTTTATTAATACCAGTTATATATTAATACCAGTTATAGTATAACTTTTTAACTATTCTGAAATATATGGTGTAAAAACGACTTAGTGCTGCCTTCTTCAGGTTGAACGGTGGCTACTGCAGTTGAATTTTCCTATTGGATGTTCCGCACTTCGTGACGTACACAGGTTTCAGCTCACCACGCTTGTTTCGTCAAAACCACTGTAGGGAGTCAGGAGTTGGAATTGCGAGTATTGAAAACGATCAGGATAGAGTGTTTTAGCATCTATTTCGTACCCTTTATCTCCGCTGGGATCTGCCCAATTTTTCTAAAACAGTCTCATCCCAAGTAGTCATATAACTGACGTCTTGGGACGTCTTTTGACCATACGTCAACATCCGCCTTTTTAGGGCCCCCTTAAATGTCGATTTGTTGACGATCCCGGGACGTCATACAACTGACGCTTTACCTTTAACGTCAGTTAGGTGATGGGTTAGGTTTAGGGGTAGGTTTAGGTCTGGGGTAGGGTTAGTATCCGATAATGTCATCTAACCGACGTTTAAGGGTACCCTAAAAAGGCGGATGTTGACGTATGGTCAAAAGACGTCCCAAGACGGGTTTTATTTATTTTTTTCTAGTGACAAATGATCACTATGCTCACCTTTACAAGCCAGCGTCATTATAGCCTAGTCTATTGGTTACCGTATTACTGAATCTATATGATACTTCAATGCAATGTTTGCGTGGTAGATAACCATATATCGTCAATATTATAATATCGAACTACCATAAATGAATCAGCAAAATCGATTTGCATTACAGCTTGAGGCAAGAAAAATAAACGAATATAACAGACATGTTAAATAAGTATCCAAAAATATGATTTTGTATTTTGAAGATAAACGGAGGATACGATAGCTTCCGTAACAGTAAGGCAGACAAAAAAACCCCCCCAAAAAAAACAGAGAATAGAGAAAGGCTAGTATGCAAGCAATATAACGTACTTACTAGTCCATAAGCATGACAGCCAAGTATGCATCGGTTCACCCCCATCGTCCTCCTCCTTCAGCTCACGCCAGAAAACAAACACGGGCCCAAAGTTAATCCTCGTTCTGCCTTTAACGCGATCACTTTCTCTTTTTGCTTATGATAAAACCTTTTGCTTTCTTGTTTTTTCTGTACTGCTTTGGCCATGACTATAACATTTGGCTCGCACATCCAATTTTAAGGAAGTTTAAGGACCCTTTTTATTTTATTTTTGCCTAAGTTGTATATAGTTGTATATAGCTATATATATATATATATATATATATATATATATTTATTTATTTTCGTGTTTCCATTTATGTCAATTGTATATATTTGTTTGTATTGTAAATAAAGCAAACCACCGGCTTGCAGTTATCCTTGTGTATCCTTAAAATGAACACATCAACAACTATTTTTTTGACATTTGGGAAGAAGAAGATGAAATCAGAACACTAGAACATGATGGTGGCTGTTGGGTAATCGTCCAAGCTCACTCTTCAACCCCTTGAGACAATGCACTACACACATTAACTAGAGTTGAGTTTGAAATCCTATGAGTGTTGAACGCTGAAACAAACACACTGGTAAAGCAGAAAACGAACACAGTTCGTAATGCAACACACTGGCAATAGCTCATAAAGCAAGGTTGCCAATTTGACCAAACGATGCAATGCAATAACACAATTGCAGTCAGGCAAGCATGGAATTAACCCATATGAACCTGGTTGATTCAGACAAATAATCTGTAATAAAGTCACAACCAGCAGCTACCTTACAAATATTCCAGCGCCTGTCCAAAAATATGATGATGTAACCATTGACCTACTAGTGCTGTAGCGGCGCGTCGATGACGTCGATGATTCGACGTCAAAATTGCGTCGACGTCATATTTTTGCGTCGACGCTTCTTTATTTATTTCATTTTTGCATGTTCCCGGCAGTACAGCTTGCCACACACACGTGGGAGACCGAAACATTGCAGAATAGAGGACGAAGACAACTAGAAGTAAATGTGCTATCCATTAATTGAATCACACACAGTAAACAAACCCTTAAGAAAAAAAAATTGCAATTTAGACGCGCAAACTGGGTGCCGGTGTGGTGAGACGTACAAGCTCGGGCAGATTCGGCTTGAAGTCGTTCTCGGACGCGGCGCCGGGCGCGTTGTTACAAAAAAAGCCATACACACAGCCAGCCACAGTCTTCCTGGTCTTGCGCACCCAACGGGTCATTTTTGCCGTGCGCACATTCGCGCTCGTGCGGACGTGTCGAGTATAAACCAGGCTTTAACTCTGATCAGTAGGTGAACTCTGCCTCCGACTCCGTTTCCCTCCTCAGCTGATATTAATATTTAAACATTCTCTATAATAAAAAATGTTTGTAAAAAATATTTTAATAACACGGTTTTGGCGGTTGTAGAGTTATGATGGTGTTCAAATACATAATTTTAGACTAACGTTAACCAGCTTATAGTATCTTGATTCAGTATGCTAGTATTTATTTGAGATATTGTTTTTTTTATTAATTGAGCAGCAGAAAAAATATTCTTTATATTAGTCGTCCAATTAGTCATTAGATTAGTCGACTAATCGATAAAATAATCACCCAACTAATCGTTTAGTTAATAATCGTTTACCCCAGCCCTATGACCTACGGCTGTCTTTATAGGCCACATAATATGAGCGAAGTAGAACACATCCATTGAGGACTTTGTGATGACGTGAATCTTTCATCTGTCCCACTTTATGCGTAAAAGTAAAGTCAAACGTAGACGGGACAGGAAGGACAGGAAGTCTAGCTCAGCTTGTGTTTCCAACTTATATGGCAGCATTTTCAAAGAACAGCCTGGTGCTCTGCTCTGATTCACAAATGAATACTCCGTAGGGAAAGTAATCATTCCTGATTGCAATCATTATAAGCACCTCTTGACTATCGCTGGGAGGTTTTTTTTTCGTATTTTGTCAAAGACATCAAACAAATCCAATACGTTTCAATCCCCTTATTGCCTTTCAAATTATGTTGGGGCCCTGCGTTCAGGCCTTTTGCATCAAATTAATGGTTTGAGGCTATGAGTAGCCTATTGTACAGTTTACAGCAAGTCTGCTACAGTGTATTCTAAAACATTATTAGACAACTTTTTATATTAACTACATAAATTGCCTTGTGAGATCAGACTGTCCATTTATGACTTCAGGAACTACTTCACCCTGTTTAGAGCACCACATGATTGGCATCTCTCTCTCTATTTTTTTTTTTATTTTTTTCTCATAATAGTCACAAAGCTAGAACAGTCTGAATAGACTGAATAGTTTTATGGTGTTCTGTCTGACAGTTTTGCAGATTGCTAAATTATTGCAGAGGGAGTGACTTTTCCACTTAAGGTAAGAGAGTATGTGGAGTGACTTTTCGACTTAAGGAGAGTATGTGGAAGGGTCATAAACCACTGAGCAGAACAGCTAGCACCAGTAACGCTGTGGAAAACCAGTTAACAGCTAATGCTGTGGAAAACCAGTGCCAAAAACTCAGCGACCGACTGGACCAAATGACTTTCGACCAATTGCATTAACATCGCTGGTCATGAAGTGCTTTGAGCGTTTAGTGAAGAGGTACATTGGGATCTGAAACTCAGCACCTCATGGACCCCTTGCAATTTGCCCATCAGGCCTCTGCGGGAGTTGAAGATGCCATTGGAACACTATTACACTTATTGCACATTCACCTTGAGAAACCAAAGTCCCAAGCTAAGATTTTATTTGTGGACTTTTCATCAGCTTTTAATACTATTCAGCCCAGTATTTTGGCGGATAGATTGGCCACAGAATTTTCACTTGAACCTGGCTTGATCTTATGGATCGTTGATTTTCTTAGCTGTAGAATCCAGCAAGTCAGGGCAAGAACTTCTCTCTCTGACAAAATGTCTACTTGCACAGGCTCTCCTCAGGGATGTGTTTTATGTCCTACCTCCTAATTGTTTATTTTATATACTAATTCCTGTACCAGCACCTTACCGAACAAGCACCTTATTAAGTATGCAGATGATACTGCCTTTTTAAGTCTACTATATGATGATGAGGAGGAGGATGGGCCAGTTCTTGACTATTTCTTAGAGTGGTGTGAAAAGTCAAGCCTCCTTCTAAACACCACCAAAACAAAAGAAATGTCTATTGATTTTAGAATGATTCAATCATCAAATTCAACTTTTATCAATGGGGAGGCTATACAATCAGTTACAAATTATAAATGTCTTGGCATTGTGATTGACCATAAGCTTAAATGGGATCTGTGGTCTGACCTCATCAGTACTAAGACACAACAAAGAATGTACTTTTTAAAGAAATTGTCATCCTTAACACTCAAAAAAAATAAATTGTTAAACGAACGTGATTTAATCGTAGCACCCATTATGCATCTAATCAAATCAAGTAAACTTGAACTACTTTGAATATTTTATATGAACACAATATACATTTGTAGATTCAACATGATTGTAATATGTCAATGTAACTTCTTTACAACTAACTGAATCAAAATGTTTGTATTGTGTTAGTCTAATCAAATTTATTGTTATCCACTCAATGTCAGTAAAGCACTTCACTTCAACAAAATTCTGCCTTGTTACATAAACTAGTTAATGTCTTGGTTTGGTAGTTGATTGAGCGTTATGAAGACACATGATGTTCTCTTACGAGAGGTTCTCTCGTATTGCGTAAGCTAGCTTACGCTACGGGAAAGATTCATCTTTGCTGAGAAGTTGAAGCCAAAAAATTATTCCATAATTTTGTAATCATAGTCAACGCAGTCTCTTTTGAGGCAGACCATGAGCGGGCTAGCTAGCGGCTCATTGGTTCGCTCAGAGAGAATGCACGAACCTATGGGAGAGCGGCGCTGAGTCCGCGGCCAATGAGCGGACGGCGCTCGCTCACTGCGTCACAGCCCGCCAAAAGGGGCGTGGCTACAGTGTATAAAGGTCGCTCTCCCAGCTCGTTCGTTGATTCTTTTTCATTCAGCGAGCTACACGCATCCGCTGTCCTGGGAAGAAGCCGCCGTTGTCGAGAAGGCACCTTCTAGCGAGCCCCGGAGTCTGAGGAAGCTGGCCGTCTTCCACCTTCAGCCGCCCAGCAAGCTAGCGCCATCCGACGCGTATCCTTTCTATTCCATACTCCTAAAAGAGCACGAGCGTCTTTTTAAAGATGCCTCGTAATTCCTGCGGCTCATGCCGCTCTCCGCTCGAGGATGGAGACCGCCACCCCATCTGCGCTCTCTGTCTCGGAGTGGAACACGCAGAGCTCGCCCTCGCCAACGGAGGATGCGACCACTGCGAGGACCTGCCTCTGTCATCCCTGCGGGCTCGACTACAGGCGGTCAAAACCGCTCCAGCGCCGCCTCTCACTTCGCCGCAGAAGAAGAAACGCCGCTCCCAGAGGCCGCCGGAGCCCCCTGCGGATCCATGTGGGCCGCCGCCGCCGCCCACCGACCGCTCTCCCTCTCCGCCCCTGCCGGACTTACAGTTGCCGCCGAGTGGCCGCTCTGTCGCCTCCGATGACACCGCGGATGAGAAGGACTCTTGTTCGCTGCACGCTTCTGACAGCGAGGAGTGGTCGTCGATCGGCTCATCGACGAGAGAGTCTGCGGGGACCCGCGCCGGCATCGAAGAGGAACTAACGCGCCTCCTTTCACAGGCCATCAACCGCCTGGGTCTCGAGTGGTCTCCTCCCCCTGAGCAACCACCGAACCGCATGGATGGGAAGTTCCTGCACCGGCGCCCGGCCCCCGCCTGCAGCTGTGCTGCACCATTCCTGCCTGAGTTACACAACGAGCTCACGAAATCCTGGAATGCCCCTCTCTCGGCTCGTAACCGCTCCGATGTGTCCGCTTCGCTGCGCTCAGTGGACGGAGCCGCCGAGAAGGGTTATACTGCCATGCCGCCCGTCGAGGACTCGGTCGCCGCTCATCTCTGCCCGCCCTCTGCTAGATGGCGTTCCTCCCCTACGCTTCCTTCTAAAGCGTGCAGAGCGACCTCTAATTTCCATGCCCGCGCCTATTCCGCCGCCGGTCAGGCCGCTTCAGCGCTGCATTCGATGTCTGTCCTCCAGGTGCTCCAGAGCGACATCTTGTGCGAAATGGCGAGCAGCGGGAGGCACCCGCCCGTCCTTTCGGATCTGAGAAGCGCTACGGATCTTTCCCTTCGCGCCACTAAAGCCGCCGCACAAGCCCTGGGGAGATGCATGGCCGCCCTCTGTGTCGCCGAGAGACACTTATGGCTCACGCTTACCGACATGGGAGAGTCAGAACGCGCCGTGTTCCTCAACGCGCCTATTTCTCCTACCGGGCTCTTCGGATCTGCCGTCACGGGCATCGTTGACCGCTTCTCCGAGGTAAAGAAAGCGACTCAGGCCATGAACTTGTTCCTGCCCCGCCGCTCGAGCTCTTTGACGGGCCGCTCTCACGAGCCGCCTGCCAGAACCCCACAGCAGCGCCCGCCTCAGCAAGCTTAGCAGCCCCAGCGTAGACAGGGCGGCCGCCCTTGTTCTCGCTCAGACAGCCGCCGCAGACAGCCTCCTCCCCGGGGGCCTCGACCCAAGATCGCGCTGAAGCCCGATCAACAGAAGTCTGCCTAGCACAGCTGAGAAAAAGGCGGCTCTCTCCCGCTGCGGCCGGACCGCCGTCAAAGCTTCGCCCACTGTTAGTCCCCGTCTCACCGCCGACTACAGTAGAGTTCAACGCCACAATCAAGCCGGTTTCCCTGCCCGCTTGCGAGCGACTAAAAGCCGTTTTCACGGCTACCCAGAGAGTTCACAAAAAGAGCATAAAAGCCTCAAGTGTAAAATATGTGCCCACAAGCATGTTCTCACTAACACACACAAGCACCATATGCCCAGGGTCTCTCACAGAGCCCATTCTCACGGAGCGAGTTCTTTCCGCTCCAGTAGCAGAGAACATAAGCACGCCCACGAGCCCGTGCGCGTGTCCCCCCTCTGCCCGCTCTGTCTCACGGCCCATAAACTCCTCTCTGAGTGTAAGTCCCGTTGCCACACTCACTCTAAGCGCGCCCACACACAGTGTCCAGCCCGCTATGTGCAGCAATCAGGGCGAAATTGCCATTCAACCACTAGCCGCATGCTGCGAAGCGTGGGAAGCCATCCCCGGCATCTCCCCGTGGGTTTTAAGCATAATAAAGAACAGCTATCGATTACAGTTTCGTCGCCGCCCGCCACGCTCGCGTGTGCGGCTCGAATCCTCTGTCAGCCCGGCTGCTATGAACACGCTTCGCTTAGAAATAGCCAAGCTACTGCAGAAGGGCGCTATAGAGAGAGTACCGCCATCTATGACCGAGTCGGGGTTTTACGGCCGTTATTTTCTGGTTGCCAAGAAAGACGGCGGCCTCAGGCCGATCTTAGATCTCAGGGCTTTGAACAAAGCGCTCATGAAGAGACCGTTCAAAATGCTCACAGTCAAGAAACTCCTCGCGCACGTCCGCCAGGGGGACTGGTTAATCTCTCTATACCTGAAAGGCGCCTATTTTCAGATCCAGATAAACCCTCATCACAGGCCATTCCTACGTTTCGCCTTCAAGGGCCAAGTTTACCAGTATGCCGTTCTCCCGTTCGGCCTATCCTTAGCACCCCGTACGTTCACGAAGTGCATGGATACAGCGCTCGCCCCCCTGCGAAGTCAGGGGCTGCGCATTCTGAATTATCTGGACGACTGGCTGATTCTAGTAGATTCCCAGACGGAGCTACTGTCGCACCGCACAGTTCTCCTCAACCATCTGGAAGCGCTGGGACTCTCTGTCAATTGGACAAAGAGCTCTCTCCAGCCCAGTCAAACTATTTCGTTCCTTGGAATAGATTTGAACTCTGTCACTATGACGGCTCGCTTATCCACACAGCGCGCGCGCCGTGTTCAGAGCCTAGCCGCCTCTTTTCAGATGGGTACCCATACATCACTGAAATCGTTTCAGAGGATGCTGGGTTATATGGCTTCAGCCTCCGCTGTGCTACAGCTGGGTCTTATGCACATGCGCCCCCTTCAACTCTGGTTAAAGAGCCGCGTATCCCACCGCGAGTGGACGACGGGCCGCCAGATGATCAAGATTACTCAGACATGTATCACTGCACTGCAGCCATGGTCAGTAATCGAGTGGTTTCAGAGGGGACTTTACCATGGGGACTTTTTCTCGCCGGAAAGTCATCTCGACAGACGCATCCAACTCGGGTTGGGGTGCGGTTTGCGAGGGCTCACCGGCCGCCGGTCAGTGGTCGAGCCACGAGAGTTCCCTACACATAAACTGTCTGGAAATGATCGCGGTCGAGAACGCGCTGCGTTTTTTCCTTCCGCGCATACACGGTCACCACGTCCTGATTCGCTCCGACAATATGGCCGTGGTATCATACATCAACCGTCAGGGCGGCGTCAGATCCAAGAATCTCTTTCATCTGACACGCCGCATCCTATTGTGGTCCCAGAGTCACCTGCTCTCGCTCAGAGCGACGCACGTACCGGGCCCCCTGAACGACGGCCCAGACATGCTGTCCAGGAACCTGGTCTCCCCCGGAGAATGGTCCCTGCACACTCAAACAGTCCAAACACTGTGGCGCCTATTCGGCAGAGCGGAGATAGATCTTTTCGCGTCAGAAGAGAACGCTCACTGCCCAATATTCTTTTCAAAGAGCGAGGACGCGCTAGCCCAGGATTGGCCCCGCCGCCCGCTCTATGCTTTTCCCCCGGTTTATCTGCTACCGCAGGTCATTCAGAGAATCAGGGACTCACGCCACTCGGTGCTCCTCATAGCCCCGCGCTGGGAGAATCAGATTTGGTTCCCGGAGCTAACGCGGCTGTCACAGACAGCCCCGTTGCCCATTCCAATCAGAGCAGATCTCCTCACTCAAGCCCGCGGCTCGATCTGGCATCTCCATCCACAGCGCTGGGCGCTTCATGCATGGGTGACCAACGACTACGCGTCGAATTGCCAGAAGGGGTTCTGAACACGATCAAACACGCCAGAGCGGATTCTACCAGAAAGCTCTATGCTGCAAAATGGTCTGTGTTCTCCAAATGGTGCACCGACAAAAATTTGGACCCACGGACGTGCGAGGTTTCGTCTTTGCTAGTGTTCCTTCAGGAGATGCTGGATAAGGGCAGGTCCCCATCCACTCTTAAGGTTTACGTGGCAGCCGTCGCGGCGTTCGTTGAACCCCGGAGCGCCCAGTCTCTGGGCAAAGACGAGCTAATCATCCGCTTCCTCAGGGGAAGTAAAGACCTGCCTTGCCCTCTGGGCATCAGGGCTCATTCCACCAGAGGCATGGCCTCATCGTGGGCATGGTCCTGCGGGATTTCCATTCACGACATTTGCGTGGGTGCGGGATGGGCCTCCCCCTCCACTTTTGTCAGATTTTATAACCTGGAAGTTCCAGCCTTACAGGCTAAAATTCTGGCGGTCTAGTACTCACAGCTCTCCTATAGAAGCCGCACTATCGGGAGTTCCATCACAACCGGCCCACCCCTTGTGTTCCCCTATGTGCTTATGCATTAGCCTACACATCACGGCCCGCTTCGCCGGCCGCCTTTGGGCGTTTTTGCACTAGATGATAACGGCCGCTATGCTGGCCGCCTTATTATCTTCATTCCCCTGGTGTTTTCCCCCTGGGATGCTTAGTGGTTACTTAGCGCGCACGGCGTTGACCAGGTGTTCCCGTAGCGTAAGCTAGCTTACGCAATACGAGAGAACCTCTCATAAGAGAACGAATCGGTTACCTAACGTAACCTCGGTTCTCTCTAGATGAGGGAACGAGTATTGCGTTCCCGGCCGTGCTTGCGCCACTAGCGTTTCGCTTCATGCTACAGAATCAACGAACGAGCTGGGAGAGCGACCTTTATACACTGTAGCCACGGCCCTTTTGGCGGGCTGTGATGCAGTGAGCGAGCGCCGTCCGCTCATTGGCCGCGGACTCAGCGCCGCTCTCCCATAGGTTCGTGCATTCTCTCTGAGCGAACCAATGAGCCGCTAGCTAGCCCGCTCATGGTCTGCCTCAGAAGAGACTGCGTTGACTATGATTACAAAATTATGGAATAATTTTTTGGCTTCAACTTCTCAGCAAAGATGAATCTTTCCCGTAGCGTAAGCTAGCTTACGCAATACTCGTTCCCTCATCTAGAGAGACCCGAGGTTACGTTAGGTAACCGATTCGTTAAATCACGTTCATTTACCAATTTTTTATTTTTTTTTGAGTGTTTAATGTTCACAACAAAATGCTTCAGATGTTTTATTCTTCTTTTATTGAAAGTGTGTTGGCCTTCTGCATCATCTGCTGGTTTGGTAATGCTACTGAGACACAGAAGAAGTTTGTAAGAAAAACAGTAACAACGGCCAGTAAACTATTAGGGATCAAGTTACCAAGTGTGGAAAGCATTTACAGGGAAAGAGTATTGGACAAGGCAAAAACCATTGTGGGCGACAAGAGGCAGCCCCTTGCCTCTTCATTCGAACTACTGCCTTCTGGGCGACGGTATTGCCTCCCTCTATTCACCAAAAATAGATCTAAGTCTTAATTTGTTCCTCAAGCAATTAAGCTTTTAAATATGTAAGTTAAATAGGATACTTCAGCTGGTCTGGAACAGAGTATGTGAGCGGAGTGGAGCGGCAACAATTTCCCCTCCACGCTCCAAGCATTATATAATCACTCCGCTCCAGCTCCGCTCCGGGTTCACCATTTACCGCTCCCGCTCCACTCCTCGCTCACTGATATCAGAAACACCGCTCCGTGTTCGCTCCCCAAGGAAATTCCGAATAAAGTATTTAAGTATGCTTTAAAATCTCACAAAATGTCTCCTCATCATAATAGATACATAGGCATAGTAAATAAATAAAAAAAACAACGTTAGGAGAATAGTTGCAATGTGGTTTATTGGATTTGGATAGTGTACAAACTTTTCCTATGACATGCTATGCTTATTACAGGTTATCAGCATTATAAATTAAATTTCATTGTTGCTTTTTGCAGAGCACATTTTGTTCGGAAAGAAGAAAATAACTACGTTTTCATCAGTTATTTATCTACGGGTCGCTACATTTCTCACAGATTCATGCTCATTTAAAATCAAATACTGACAGATAGCCGACTGTATGATTACATTTGTTTGAATGCAATGCATTAGTGAGAAAGCGATTGCGTTGGTGAATAAGTGTTACCTGTTTAAAATGTGCTTTCACCCCGCCCGATCCAGCGCCCCATCTCATGAAAGTGCGTAGGCTATCTATAGGTGTTTCTCAATGTCAAGGATACTTCCTTGGCAGGATGGGTCCTTCCAAGTCATTTCCTTCAGAGGCTAGGCAAGGGTCCTCTTTAGCATTCGGAGAACAAGTAAATGGAACAGGCTAGCAAGTGCACGTCATTGCGTCATTACATCAGTGAAAGGTCAGCTTCGGCGCTGCAAAAATCATAGTGCTGGTGTACTGCACTGTTTGTTGACAGTCCTTATTTTGTCTTGTCAGTCCTCATAGAAATAAATAAATAAATAAAGTATAAGAGATAATGTATAACCAGGCGGTTGTTATAGTGAATACAACCCCGCAAACTCTAAAGCAGAGGGGCCTTGATTGAATAAGCCTGAAGGGGTTGTACCTACCAAACGGCTACCTACCAAATAAATCAATAATTTGACACAAAATATTTATTTAAAAAGGAGTTTATTCATTCAAAAAACGATTATATTACCGGAGTGAACAGAACTAGCACTACGTCCATAGCAACATGATCTAGCTGTTAAAACACATGCAATGGTAAAATATGTGACCAACAAAAAAGGCTATAACGTTATATGAAGTAAAAATTAAAAAGTTAATCACCAGTAAAAGGGAACAGCTTTAAATCCCCTCAGCAAATTTGAGCCGATATGTTAAATAGTTTAACAAACATTAAATAAATGGCTAAACTGAAATAATATTTGCTTACATTTGAAAGCATATTGCCGTTATCACTCCGACTCCGCTAACGGTCGACATTTTTTTATTTTTTGAACAAGATAGCAAAGCTGCGCATGGGATTGTGGGTGATTTAAGAGAAATTCCGGCTTCCGAGGATCCTTCCTTGACATTGAGAAACGCCTTATATTTTTTTTCTCGTGGGCATAGCCTACGATACGCACTTAATGGCAAGAACGCACTTCACACCCATCCTAACCAAGGGGTTTAGTGTGCGTCATTTGCACGCACAAACAATTTTTTGGCATATAATAATAGGCACGAGAAATAAAATGTGTGCTATAGATTCGCACTTTCATGAGATCGTGGTGCCCGCTCAGGCTTGATAACTATAACCTCCCGCTGTCACGGTTCGGGTTGTGTAGAGTGGAGTGAGGACTCAAATGCAGAGTAGATTTGAAGCTTTTAATTAAGTGAAACATAAATCAAACAAACCAAACAAAAGAAATCCAGGTCTCAAAACTAAATCCAAAGACATGACGTGGCAGGCACAGAACTACACACAACATAACCATACCATTAACAACGAACGAGCACAGGACAGCAAACACAGGAAGGCTAAATAGGCAGGCAACAATGAGGTAAACGAGGATAACAGGTGGGACAATTAAACCAATGATCAGATAACAAGGGGAGGGATCAGACAACGACAAGAGCACATGGCTCAACATAACAAAACTCATGTGCATAACAAAGACAGGACAGACATGTGACACTACCCCCTCCCTACGGAACGGCTACCAGACGCTCTATCAGGCGGAACAGGAGGGATAGACCAGGGCGGGAGGGGGGGGGGGCAGACCAGGGTGGGACAGGAGGGACAGACCAGGGTGGGACAGGAGGGACAGACCAGGGTCGGGACGGGAGGGGCAAATCGTTTAGTCCTGTGAGACACAGGCAAAACACAAAGTCCATTGGGCGGCCAGAACGAGAAACAAAGTCCATCAGGTGGCCAGGGCGGTGAAGAGCCCTCGGACGACCAGGGCGGAGCAGACATTTCGGGCGGCCAGGGCGGTGAAGACCCCTCGGGTGGCCAGGGCGGTGAAGACCCTTTGGGCGGCCAGGGCGGTGAAGACCCCTCGGGCGGCCAGGGCGGTGAAGACCCCTCGGGCGGCCAGGGCGGTGAACACCCCTCGGGCGGCCAGGGCGGTGAAGACCCCTCGGGCGGCCAGGGCGGTGAAGACCCTTTGGGCGGCCAGGGCGGTGAAGAGCCCTCGGGCGGCCAGGGCGGTGAAGACCCCTCGGCCGGCCAGGGCGGTGAAGACCCCTCGGCCGGCCAGGGCGGTGAACACCCCTCAGGTGGCTAGGGCGGTGAAAACCCTTCGGGTGGCCAGGGCGGTGAAAACCCTTCGGGTGGCCAGGGCGGTGAAAACCCTTCGGGTGGCCAGGGCGGTGAAAACCCTTATGGTGGCCAGGGCGGTGAAAACCCTTCGGGTGGCCAGGGCGGTGAAAACCCTTCGGGTGGCCAGGGCGGTGAAAACCCTTCGGGCGGCCAGGATGGAGCAGATCTTTCAGGTGGCCAGGGCGGTAAAAACCCCTCGGGTGGCCAAGGCGGTGCAGACCCCTCGGGCGGCCAGGACGGGGAAGACCACTCGGGCAGCCAGGGCGGTGAAGAACCCTCGGGACCAGACACTGGCTCGTGAACAGGCGCTGGCTCTGCCTCCGGCTCGGGAACAGGCGCTGGCTCTGCCTCCGGCTCGGGAACAGGCGCCAGCTCAGGAACTGACACGAAAACAGACACAGTCACAAGAACGGACACAAACACAGACAAAAACACTCGGTCCTGAACCAACATGAGCTCCAGCTCAAGGACAGGCACCAGCTCAGGGACAGGCACCGTCTCAGGGACAGGCACCGGCATCGGCTCAGGGACAGGGACCGGCTCAGGGACAGGCACCGGCTCAGGGACAGGCACCGGCTCAGGGACAGGCACCGGCTCAGGGACAGGCACCGGCTCAGGGACAGGCACCGGCTCAGGGACAGGCACCGTCTCAGGGACAGGCACCGGCTCAGGGACAGGCACCGGCTCAGGGACAGGCACCGGCTCAGGGACAGGGACCGGCTCAGGGACAGGGACCGGCTCAGGGACAGGGACCGGCTCTCGCTGGGCAGACGGGACGTGAACAGTCTCTCGCTGGACAGACGGGACGTGATTCCTTCTCCGGACCACCGGGACCGGGACCACCGGGACTGGGCTCACCGGGTCAGTCACGGAGGAAGTCTTCCTTCTCCTCCTCCGTTTCGGGATCACCGGAACTGGGACCCCCAGAAGAGGGACCCTCCTCCTGGCCAAACGAGTTCCCTCAAACGACCGTCCGTGTTCGATGGAAGGGGGCTTGGAAGATTCTACCACCATGGTCTCCTCCGTAATACGAGCCCATAATGCAAAGCACTCGAAAATATTCATCCGAGGCGGAACCTCCCCAGATTGCGAACTCCCTCTCTGCTGCTTCCTCTCATCCTGGGTAGCAGGAGAAGGAATACGAACCTCCTTTTTGCAGGAACCAGACATCATAGCTTCAAATCACTCCCTCTGCTGAGTCCTCAAATGGCTCGTTCGTTCTGTCACGGTTCGGGTTGTGTAGAGTGGAGTGAGGACTCAAATGCAGAGTAGATTTGAAGCTTTTAATTAAGTGAAACATAAATCAAACAAACCAAACAAAAGAAATCCAGGTCTCAAAACTAAATCCAAAGACATGACGTGGCAGGCACAGAACTACACACAACATAACCATACCATTAACAACGAACGAGCACAGGACAGCAAACACAGGAAGGCTAAATAGGCAGGCAACAATGAGGTAAACGAGGATAACAGGTGGGAAAATTAAAGCAATGATCAGATAACAAGGGGAGGGATCAGACAACGACAAGAGCACATGGCTCAACATAACAAAACTCATGTGCATAACAAAGACAGGACAGACATGTGACACCCGCAGCCACTCATGTCCATCGGCGTCATCATAACCCTCACCTTTTTTTCTGATTTGAGTGATCCATCTGTATCATGCTAGCGTAATGTGTTTAACACGTGAATCCTTACTAAAAATGCAGTTCTATAATGAGCCGTTGGCATGAATTGTCCTCGTGATAGAGCGGTAGTGGAGCGCGCTCGGAGCGAGTGAAAACCACGACGTTCCGACTTTTAAAAAATCCGCTCCGCGCTCCATTCAAAATCATGCCGCTCCACTCCTCGCTCCGCTCCCACTCCACTCCGCTCACATACTCTGGTCTGGAATGCCTTATCAAATAGGTAGTAAAAAGTGCAGGGTATGAGGAAATATGTGTTAAGTGTATTAGTATGTATGTTGTATGATGTGTGTTGAAATGCCTACTGGATAGCCATGCAAACAAATTTCCTTACGGGGACAAATACTTTACTTTACTTACTTACTATATCTGTTATGAGGAAGTATTTTGCTTTTATTGTTATCTATCTATTTATTCATTTTTGTAGATAAATGACAGATGTGAAAGCAGGCCTGGCAACAAAAGGCTCAGCCGGCTCTGGTGTATATAAGAGACAATGTTTTTGAGACTTGAGATGTTCACAATGTCCTGTAATTCACAGATGATGAAAAGCCAATGTTAATCACATCTGCAAGTGGAGAATGCGCTGCAGATACTGGAATAATGTCTGTTGAAAGTAATAATGCTGAATGTAGCTTTAAATGGCTTCATGCTATAGTAATAGTCCAGAGCTTATTGTTGAACGATCAAATCGAATAAACCATAAAGCTCTAGGGCCATGAATTCACCCATGATGGAATCATGAAGAATATAATGTGGGGTAAACTATTTAGTTGACTAAGAATTTTTTTCCAGGCTTCAGTAAAGCCTATTTGAAAAAATGCTTAAATCTCTTATATCGACAGCTACGGTTCACCATGTCACCATTTTGCCGGTGGCCATCATCACAGAGGTTTGTGAAAGTGTCAACCAAAGGCTTGGCCCCCCAAAGGGTCTGCCAACATTGGTTTAATGGAAAATGTCTCAGAAAACTGTTCATTTCAAAAAGCCCATTGCATTTCTCTTTCTCTTGAGAGACATTTAGACCTTGCTCAGTAAAAGGACCACCAAGGTTCTGGAACTTTTCAACAACATTAAACAAGTAGAGTGTGGACATGAAAAAAAAAAATTAGCCTTTAAAGAAAAATGTGAGAAAGCTTGATGATCTTTAAAAACATTTAAATGGCAGGGCAGGCTCAAGAGAAACGTCAATGAGTTTTATTTTTAAATGTCGCTCTGGTTACACTCTCACCTCACCTTAAGTTTTGGCAAACATCTGATGTTATCTGATGTGGCAAAGCATTTGTGTCTTCTAATATCATCAGGTTTCAGGTTTATATTATAATTGTCATGATTCTGCTATCATGCCTTTGATGTTTTCCTAGTCTTGTGGCAGGATCATAGTAGACCCATGTTTTGTTTTGTGTACAACCGCATGGCCTGTTGTTTGGGCCATGTGCTTGTGTTGTCTCGTTACGTAACCCCGGCCCCCTTGTTATCCCCGTATTGTCATTATTGTCTAGTCAGCTTCACCTCTCCTTGTCATTAGTGTTCCCCTATTTAATCCCCTTGTGTTGGCTATCCTTTGTTTGTTCATTGTGTATCATATGTGCTAATAATACCTGGGAGTACCTTGTGGAAAGTCTTGTCATTGTGAGCATTTATTAGAAGTACTGTTTGTTTTCTGTGCAGTCATACTTTAGTCTTTTCAGGCTTAGATTCCTTGTCCCATCTGTGTTTTGCCCCCTTGTGGGTTTTGTTTTCCTGTTTTTGTTCCAATAAATCTTGTGTTTGCTATACACTGTCTGCATTTGGGTTCATCTCCTTGCACTGTCATAACAATACTAATTTAATTTATTATGTTGTCACAGTCAACAACATCTACAGCACCAGACCTCCACACTCCACCTACTCGTTCCCGTCACCGTCACGTCACCAATCTTCAGTCATCATCACCCAGCGCTATAACCATTCACACTGCAGTTCACCATTATCTGGTCTCGTTGTTCCCTCAGGGATACCTGACTCCATTCCTTTGAGATGCCCTCCAGTCTCGATATCAGAACCTACATCAGATAAGACTCATTATCTTCCAGATTCATGCAGTAGGAGAGAGCGGGGCACAACCTAACACAATTTGGTTTTAGCTCAATTATTTTAAAAAAGATAGAATCAACTTTTTTTTTACTCAAGCAACATACACCTCTGTTACAAATTAACACTTTTTTTGGTTACACTTTATTTCGATAGTCACATTAGACATTCTACTAATTATAAGTAACTTTTCAACAACATATCAACTAACTCTCATTAGAGTATTAGTATATTATAGTAGACTGTCAGTAGACTCTTAGGTTATGGTTAGGTGTTAGGCTTTGGGTTAGGAGAATAAGTTTACTTGTAGTCGTCAAGTTACTTATAGTCAGTTGAATGTCTGTTGGGGGACCAACGAAATAAAGTGTTAGCAGATATTAAGCTGACAGTCTACTAATACTCTAATGACAGTTAGTTGACATGTAGTTGAAAAGTTACTTATAGTTAGTAGAATGTCTAAAGTGGACTATCAAAATAAAGTGTTACCCTTTTTTTTCTTAAAAAAGTGCCCCTCGTGCCCTTTTTTTTCTTACTGTTGCACTAAAAGTGACAGAAGTGCAAATGTTACAACTTAGCTACCCCATATGCAGGGTTAATTGTAACAGACAGAGGGGGTTAGTTGTAACACTTGTAACACATAATTCAGTACTTTGATTTGTTTGTGCATCTGTATAGATAGATATCAACACATCTAAACATCCATCCCTCATCCAATCATCCTTCTATTATGGATCAATATCATGGATAGTAATAGAAAAGGGCTGGACAGTTTTGCAATAAATAAGTAAATAAAATCATCAAATATTTTTTATTGCAATTCAATTAGATTTAGCAGCTACATGTAAAATTAGTATTATTAATAATAATAACAGTCATAATACAAATGAGCTTAAAACACAAATTTAAAGGGTTTATTACATTAAAAACAGGCCATAAAAAACATGTTTTCATAAATACTGGTGAATTTAATAGGCTAATTTAATAAAATAGTTTTAAATTAAAAGTGTAGCCTTTGGAAAATTAATGGATTCCTCTGGGTTGAATATGACAACAAAATGACATCTTGATAATGCAAAAAAAATAGGATGTCAGATGTAACTAAACCAGTGTTCTAGATCATAAAAAAGCATGTTTGAGGAGAGAAATGCAAACATTACACATGGATTGCCGGTCAGTCATCCTTTTGTCCGCAACAAAATCAAACATTCAATGGATTTCAGTCAAACAATTACACAATGAGATGCCACCTCTTCCAGGGATGAAGCTTTCCTGTGTTAACAGGTCTGTGTGACAGAGCAATCATTGGTGTCATTCTTCTTGTAATCCACCCCAGTGTGTCAATTATAGACATCCTGTGCTGACTAAACTATTTAACCAGTGGCCAGCTGTCACCAGGGTGAAGGTTTGTGCAAAACTGACTCGGAAAAGTAAAGAAAGTTCTGAAAAAAGGTATTATTTGCTTACCACTTATTGCTATCCTATTGTGTTAGTGTGTAATGAAGGTTTTCGTAAACAACTTTTTGTCTTAGAAAACATCATGCTTGCATTGAAAAAAAAAAAAATGTATCAGCAACAGAGTCCCCAATCGACTCCAAAACCAACAAAAGCGTGCAATTTTAGTCCAGTCCATGCATAACAGTCATTGAACTATGAAATTTGGCAGCTCATAGAGCTAAAATGGACTGTAAAAAAAGTATGATGTTGTGGTTGCCAGATATTCACTAAAAAAGGTACCTGTATTTTCACCATGTGTTCCCTTCCAAGGGAACTCGAGCTGTGTCGAAACGCTGTAAAAACGCCTCTGCATTATTGCGTCTTGAAGCACGTATGAAATTAGTCCAGTGGCGTGACAGAATGTCATATGCGGGTGACATCACTGACCAGGAAACTATAAAGTACACCTGAACTAAACAGCGTCAGCTTTTCAGTCTTCAGCAAGCAATCTACATAACGGGGGTGGGGATACACATGTATTGTGTGTTGTTTGTTTGGGAGCGTAGCAGGCTCAGTCAGCCCTCGAGGGGGGTAAATGTGAGCATTGTTGTGAGCATTTGGGAACCCTGTGCTCCCGGAGGGTGCTTTTTGAGGAGGGCGCCTCGGCTCGCGTTCCTCACGGCTCGAGTCCCACTTCTGCCGAGGCAAAGCGGCGGCTCGAGTCATGGTGTTTCGCAAATGGATAGTTCGCCCTTTGCCCCTCTCTCTCTTTTTCCTATTATCCCAACTAAAATGTGTGTTTGCAAGGTATGATTCTTTTTGTATTAAAAAAAATTAATATTCTAAAATCCATGCTTATGGTAAGGGCGTGCAACGAGTGCTTCATGCCCTTTCTAAAATCCATGCTTATGGTAAAGGCATGTGCCGAGTGCTTAGCGCCCTTTACAAAATCCATGTTTATTCCATGAACAAAAAAAAAGCTTAGCCAGTCGCTTACTGTAAAGCGGTTTCAGGGACTGTTAGGTCTGATGGCAGTGTCCAACGTGATACCTTGTGTCATGGAATGCACACAAAAGGTAAGATCCAATTGCATTTTATTTTGGGTAATCCATAAACATTGTCAGCTAGGCAAAGGGTCAATTCATACAGCACCGTCCAAAAACAAGAAACAAACCAAACAAGACCACCAATGTGCAGCTGACAAAAAACATGGACTCGACAACAGACAGGGTATAAATAGACAGGTGCAAACAATGTGAGTGGGAACAGATGTGCAATGATCAGTGATGAGTTCTGGCAAAGGGTCATGGCAAATGCAGTTCATGATAAGGGAAAACAAACCAGACACTCAAGCTCTGAAGCACTTTCTCCGTACATCAGGGGGAGTCTGCAGTCAATCTTCTTATACAAGCTTGCTCACCAGGTCCTCTTGTTGGCCCAAGGTAAGTTCCTCTCTTTGAAAGCAGTATAGATCTTGGGGTATATAAATCAGGGAGCAAACATCCTCTTGAGGTAGGGGCCAAAGCCTGGGGAATGGATACAACACTCCGAGGTGGTGGAGCTCCTTGGCAGAACTTCCATCAAGCAGAAATAGATCTGTTCGCATCTCTAGAGAGGATACACTGTCCACTTTGCTTCTCCCTCACTCAGCCAGCTCCTTTTGGGCTGGACGTTATGGTACAGACATGGCAGAGGCTAAGTCCGTACATCTCACTCCTGGGAGTTCTGGAGAGACTTCCCTTGAAATGGAACGTCTCGGTTCCATATGTAACCCTAGTACCCAGTCACAGCCTGATACAAGGCGTCCTATCGTTTCTGGGGGCTATGTTCATCCTCACCACTAGGGGTCACTAGTAGCACTAGTTCTGTATAAAAAGAGGATGTAGCAGAAAAAGAATTAGATCCAGTGTCATTTGCCTCATGCTGTTTGCTGCTATCGTGGAAAAGTCGTGGTTTTGGAAACTGTTTGTTTGCTGCCCAGATGCCAAATGTAAGTGTTGTGTTATTTCATGTTTTGCTTTTTGTATATCTTTGATTTAGTTGTATAGGGGAGCGCGGGGCACAACCTAAAGCGGGGTTAAATGTAACACGGACCGTTTACATAGTCAGTCAGGATCAAGCAGGTTGTCTTTCCGCTCTTTTTCTCTTGCTGCCAGAAGACGGTCTCCAGCGAATTTGCGGAAAGTTTTGATTATATTTCGTGAAGATACTGGACAAAGAGTGTTTTGACACCATGCTAGTAAATTTTTTCATCATAGATTTTTTTTCGGTTTCTGAGTTGGGTGTATATGTTTCCAAATCTAACTTTATATTGCCTTAATCACTGTCTTGTTGGCTCAAACATAGCACCGTTTTGAAACATGTCAGCAATTCCTAGCGACTGTTAGCTAGAGTTAAAATATGTAATACACAGCGGGGTCAGTTGTAACACAGTGTTACAACTAAGCCACCAAGTGTACAATGAGAATCAAATGAAAACGGAGCCACACAACTTTTCAGGTTTGAGTATTTATTTGTACATTTAGCCTAACTTTGTTGGACTTTCACAAACAATGTTGGCATTTAAAATGTTTAAAATGTAGTGTACCATGAATGATAACTTGTTTATTTATTAAAAATATGGCCTGTTTTTAATTTAATAAACCCTTTAAGCTCATTTCTATTATTATTACTGTTATTTTTATTAATAATAATAATTGTGCATGCAGCTGCCACACACAAATCTAACTCGATTGCAATTGCAATATTTTATCATTTTATTTATTATTTTTTTATTGCAAAACTGTGCAGCCCTTTTCTATGTCTCTGTCCATGATATTGATCCATAACAGAAGGATGATTGGATGAGGGATGTATGTATGGATATCTGTCTATACAGATGCACAAACAATATCAAACTATACAAATAAAATAGTACTGAATTATGTGTGTTACACACAAGTGTTACAACTAACCCCTCTGTCTGTTACAACTAACCCCGCATATGGGGTAAGTTGTAACATTTGCACTTCTGTCACTTTCAGTGCAGCTGTACAAAAATGGTAGGTCCTAGAAAAGAAAAAAAAAGTGTTCATTTGTAGCAGAGATGTCTATGTTGCTTCTGTAAAAAAATAAAAAAAATAAATCTAGCCTAATTATTTTTTAATTAATTGAGCCAAAACCAAAATGCTCTCCCCTACCTTTTTTTTGTGTGTGTGGTTTGCAGAGCAGGGCTTCGTGAAACACTGAAACAGTTAAAGAAAATGTGCCGTATTGTGTCGAGGCTTTGAAACAATCAAACATCCGTCTCCATGGTTACTAGTGCTAGTGGTCATAATAGTGTAAATAAAGTACAACCTGGGGCAAACATACATTAAATCAACTTTTACAAATCTATTGGCATTTTTTTATTGAAAGTAAAATATTTTAAATGCAATTATCTAATCATCTAATAAAATTATCAAGTGTCTATGTTCTTTTCTCAATTGTCAGGGTTTGTTTTGTTTATTTTATGAATGGCTAAACAGGCCAACAAGATAATTTTAACTACCTTTTTTTCATTTTAATTATACTATCATACTAATTATAACGTCTATGTATAAAATTGATCAGAAATCAGGTAAAACCCACATACTTGTTAATTTGTTCTCAGTGACCGAGATCATCACCCTGCATCGATGGAATTTTGAAGAGTTTCAAAACAGTTATGACATATATTTACATTTATTCATTTAGCTGATGCTTTTATCCAAAGCGACTTACAATTGCAATATACAGTATGTCAGAGGTCGCGCATGCCTCTGGAGCAACTAGTATCTTGCTCATTGGTGTCTCACAGTTAAACACAGACAGACACACACACAGTCAGTCAGACAGACACACACACGCGCACACACACACACACACACAGTCAGACAGACACACAGTCACACACACCAACTCACCAATTGCCAGATGTAGTCTATGGCCAAAACATTGGAGCCTGGTCCAGTTGTTGATGGAGATTGCTTTCACTGTGTTTGATCCATTGTCTGTTGTTATACATGCCATTTTCTCCTCTTCTAAACTCCAAGATGCTAGGGCATCCTTCAGTCCCTGTGCCAAGATCTCACCTTTGTGGTCGTCGGGGAAACAAGCAGTCTGTAGGCACTTGTTCTTCATGGTGAAATCAGTCGCTATGAAATGGACAGTTTGGCTCATGTACGGTTCCATTGTTCGACTGCACCATAAATCCGTCGTTGCTGAAAAATAATCAGTTTGCTGCACTTCTGCCTCGACTACAGTGCGCACTTTCTTGTACATAGCTGGCAGTGCAACGCACGAAAAATAGTTGCGGGATGGTATTGAGTAGCGTTTGTCCATTGTATGTATCATCTTTTTAAATCCGTCACATTCTACGTTGTATATCGGAACCGTATCTTTTTCTAGATGGTAAGCTATGGCTTCTGTAATTTCCTTACTCTTATTTGAGTTATGTGGGTATGGTGTCGCACTGTGCAAGGTGTCCGTAATTGATGTATGTGTTTTTGGGCGACTTTTCGGACCTCTTGCCGCCTTGTAACATTACGCCTTCATCATATTGAACTTTGTGGTGACGTTTGAGGTGCTGGTAAAGGTGTGCGGTGCTGCAATAAGGGCAAAGCATAACTTGCAAATCACATTAGACTGACCCTCGCCTTCTTCCTTGTATCCAAAATACTTCCACACCACCGAATGTGAGCCTTTTCTTGGAGTAAGTTTGTTTTGAGACTGAGTGGTTGGCTGATTTTCGTCACTAAGACCTGGGTTTTCGTCTATTTCCATTTTGTTTATTGAACTACCGAACTACCGTGCTCTATGACCACGCTCGCTCGACGAGTGAAACACGTGACTAAAAGGTGCTTTGTCGTTGGCTGAGGGTGAAGTGAACTTTGTGAGAGCTGTCCTTTCAAAATAAAGGCCGATTTCTTTTTTTATTTTATTTAAAAAAAAAATCGAAGTCATATAAAAATTAAATCGTGAACAGGGTGAATCGAGATCGCGATTTTTATAATGATTTATCGTTCAGGCCTACACACAAGTCACCTCTCGATGCATCCTCGGTAAACGGGGCGGATCAAGAACACATCCGGGGATTTGAAGTGGACTTGGCTAGATGTGAACTAGCAGCGACTGATGACATTTCACAAGTCCAGAACACAAGTACAGACAAGTACGCATATTGAGAAACGGCTTATGTCTCCCTTATTTAACACACCTGATTTAGATCCTCAGCTTGTTAGGATCTATCCTAACGAGCTGAGGATCTGAATCAGGTGTGTTAAATAAGGGAGACATACACAATATGCAGAGCAGTGGGTTGCGAGGACTGGAGTTGAGAACCCCTGATCTAGACTGTTCTCATCTACTCTTGTCTGGACATCTGGCTCATCTGGGGTATTTCCAAACTCTTCTGTTGCTACCTGTTCTTCCTGCCTACTTTTACATTTTGCACATTTTACATTCAGATTATCTGGATGATGCAAACAAAACAGGCCAAAAGTTTAGACACAGTTTTCATGAATATTTACATTGTAGATTCTCACTGTGGCTATCAAAACCATAATGAACACATGGAATTTTGTACTTAACAAAAAAGTGTGAAGTAACTCACCGTCACCAGACGTGAACCCAATCAAGTTGGTTTGGGGTGATCTGGACCGCAGATTGAAGGCAAAAGGGCCAACAAGTGCTAAGCATCTCTGGGAACTCCTTCAAGACTGTTATTGGAAAACCATTTCAGGTTATAGACCTTATTCAGAGCCATGACAGGTATGAAAGTGACGCTGTGAGGGATAGACTTACCGTGTTTCCAATGGCATCCGCTTTAAAAAGCTGAATAAAGCTCCTAGATTACTTACAATTTTCCACAACTTACATTGTCAGGAGTTTTTTGTCAACTGAAATTTCTTGGAAAGATATTTTTCCAGTGTTTCTTGAGCAGAACAATCCGAAAACACATTAAATAACAGTTCAGCCCATTGAAGAGATGCATGTCTATCCCTCACAGCCTCGCTTTCATTCTCATTAAAAATCAAAGATGGCGCTGCTCTGAATAAGGCTATTACCTCTTGAAGCTCATCAAGAGAATGCCAAGTGTGTGCAAAGCAGTAATCAGAGCAGAGGGTGACTAGTTTGAAGAAACTATAGTTTAAACTATAGTTCTTCAATTTTATCCCACTCTCAGAAAAAAAGAGGTACTAAAGCTGTCACTGGGGCTGTACCTTTTCAAAAGGTACACTTTTGTATCTAAAGGGTGCATTGATACCTTAATGGTACATATTAGCACCTAAAATGTACCATTAAGGTACCAATATGCACCCTTTAGGTACAAAAGTGTACCTTTTGAAAAGGTACACCCCCATTGACAGCTTTTGTACTTTTTTTTCTGAGAGACATGTTTTCAGTTATTTCACACTTTGTTTGTTTAGTATATAATTCCACGTATTCATTCCTAATTTTGATGCCCTCAGTGAGAATCTACAATGTAAATAGTCATGACAATACAGGACATGCTTTGAATGAGAAGGTGTCCAAACTTTTGGCCTGTACTGTATTATTAGACTGAAGGCTACACGATAAGATCACCTAACATTGACAACCAGAAAAGGTTGCACTAAACAGGTCCAAAGTGCCATTTTGTAACATAAACCAGGTGGTTTGAATACTGAGTGCTATTTGGCTGATTTAAACCCGTGGTATAAGAGACTGTATACAACAGGCATGATATGTTATCTATTTTTATTGCACTATTTGTTATGGACACTGGTTTATTACAGCAATGAGGTGTCTCTGGGTTTCGTGATATATGCCCAATATACCAGAGCTAAATGCTGTATCCAGACACTCCATGATGCATCATGCTAAAAATATCTCTTAGCCATGTTATATTTGGTCATTTACTGCAACTCCTTGTGCATTTAAAGTATATATTTGTCACTCACCTCAGCGTCCACCCTACTCTCACTCACATCCTTCTGATTATCTGCCTCTTGCTGAAATTCACTCTGCTGGATGAGTCAAATAATACAGTCAGATAAACTTATTTTGGTAAGAGCCTTAGGGGTAACTGTGCCCCCTCTTTATTTCAAATTTATTTCCCACAGCATGTCACCAATTTTATCCCACAACACTTTCCCTGGCTGCCATTGATCATGTACAATTAAAAGTGTCCTTTGTCTAATGACAACTTTTTGTAGATATTCCCATCAAATTATTTTGTAATAAATGTATGTAATTGTTTCATATTTTATGTAAAGCTATATCTTTGTTTTGAATGCACAATTATGACAGCCTTAAATATTCCAGTGGTCTAGAGATTATCCCATTGCCCATCTCATTATTTTTTACTCAGCATTTAAACATTGTTCTTAGGGGCGGCTTGTTACCACATCTTACCTTATAACGTTACATTCACTCATAATGAATGTCAGTTAAGAGCTATTAATGTCAGTCTGGTGTTCTGTACCTAAGAACATTGTGTTAATTAAGTTTCTGTTAAAAATGCTTAAAAATCTCCAGAAACGTACTTTTTTTTTTCTTTCCAAAGAAACTATGGATGTCAGCTGCTGCAGTCTTTCTCTTGTTCATTTTTGGCCACTACTGGGAAATATAACAGCAACGGAATTCCAAAGGGATGAAAATGAAGAAAGAACAAATGGCAGGACTCTAAAATAACTTGCTAGACAATAACCCAATTCGGAGAACAGGAACGTGGCCCAAAACGACGCTAACGTTAGCTGTCAAAACTGGGTTTGGTACAGTACATTTGACAAGCCTGTCACTGACCACTATCCCAGTTTGCGTTAGCGTGTATACAGTCAACATAGCTAGCTGTCAAATGTCTGTCAGATTTCACATTCCTAACTCTTTTTTTCTGTTTGGTTTTTCCTAACTCATTGACGGTGCACAAGCTATAGGGAAAACATGACATGGATTTCAGGAGAAATCGGTTTTGTTAATGTATAGCAGGGATTCTCAACTCCTCGCGACCCACTGCTCTGCATATTGTGTATGTCTCCCTTATTTAACACACCTGATTCAGATCCTCAGCTCATTAGGATAGACTCTATGGCTATGTTTACACGTAAACGATTCTGAACAGAAAACGCAAAAGTGGCGTTGCGTCATCACTTTTTATTCTGCGTTTAGATGAGCGTTTTGTGTGGGAAATCCGCGTGCAAATGGTGACGCAAAAGTGTGTGAAATGCAATGTAGTGTGCACTTCAGGTGGCTAGGAGTGCATACTACAACAACACTAAGTCCACGCGCCTGCGTACAACCTTCACTGTCAAGCAGACTTTTGCGTTTTTACCGTTTACATGGGTACGCGGCGGTGGAGCGTTTTTAAGATTTCCACTCTGGAGGGTGGTTTTTGCATTTTTAAGCCTCAAAAACGCTGTCGCCGTGTAAACGAAACGAACATCCGATCAAATATTTTTACGCTTTCACCCGCGAGCGTTCTCGTGTAAACGGGGCCTAAGTCTATCCTAACGAGCTGAGGATCTGAATCAGGTGTGTTAAATAAGGGAGACATACACATGCTGCGTCCCAATTCGCATACTATCCATCCTAAATAGTATTCGAAAATAGAATTAGTGCGTCCCAAACCGTAGTATGTTGAAATGAGTGTTTCAAAGATACCCGGATGGTCTACTTTTTCCGGTCAAAATCCGAAGTGTAGATCGATGCACATTCTAACGGCTGATATTGCCCACAAACCTTTGCACGTTGAACGAGGATTCGGTTAGAACTACAAACACGAGTAAAAAGTGTTAAAAAAAAAAAAACTACAGACACAAGGACGCGCGAATCCCACGGTTATGTTGAGAGGTTTAGATAAAGAGGTTTGAGTGATTAATTAACACTTTCTGACCTGACGAAAATTAATTTATTCAATGTTCTCCACATTATATTGCATCTGCAGCAGCATTGTGAACTTTGGTAAGGATACGTTTAGCCATTACTTTTTAAATCATCATTATATTCAAATTGCAAAACACGAGGAAAGTGTACACATGAAAGACCCATGACTGGCAAATTAACGTGCTCTGATACGGTAGGAAATCAAATTAGATTGAATGGAGGATTTTAACTGTGACAAGATGATTAACAGGGCAGTTTATGGTGACAGGATGCACGCAGCACGCGGCAGAGCCGTCCGTTAAAGATGACGTGATAGTGTGTCCCAAAGCTTGCCTACTTTTTTGCTACACACTCAAAAGTATGTACTTTTTCTTCACAAAAAGAGTACATACTTTTAGGGCGTAGTATAAGTAAGCGAATTGGGACGCAGGGACAATATGCAGAGCAGTGGGTCGCGAGGACTGGAGTTGAGAACCCCTGATGTATAGTGTAAGGTAAGTCGACTGGATTTGGGAAATGGACTGGCCGGGATTTTATATTTTCTGAGCTGGAAAGAAAGACGTATTTGCAATCACATCGATATTGCCCGCTTAATCATACAGTATGATCAGATATTGGGGGGACGTGTCCCCCCCATAGAATTACGCCTATAACTAAGGCATTGGACCCTGCCATCCCGGCTCCTTTATGTTCTTTAGCTAATGCTTCATGAGCTACACAGTCTGACCTCTTCACATGTTCGATGTATGAAATTACACACTTTATCAATTAAGGACACATATTTCATGCTTTGTACAGTCTTTTCAGCGATGGCAGCTTCAATGTATTATAATATATATATATATACTTTTAATGGGTTAAAGCAATTTTCTGTTCCTCATGAGAGTCTCCAGAGAGTTTGATAGCATAGCATCTTTACTCAGTAAGTGAAACATGCCCTAATGCCCTGTCATTTTTTTACCGCCTCCTTTGATTTATAAACCTGTCACTATGTACCCACTCCACATCTGAGCAGCTCGCAACTTTGCCTCTTTTAATGTGCATGTTTGATGTATGTGACTCATGCCTGACAGCTGCATATGTGCAGCTGCATTGATTAGCTAATAAGAATGCATTGAATCCTTTTACATGGATTTACTTTGGAATCAGGTGACTTGGGTATCAGTTGAGTGTTTAAGTCTAACCACAGCCAACTATGATGTGTTTAAAAAGATGGCAAAATACTTAAACTCACATGCTACTTTATTAGGTACACCTTGCTATTATTGGCTTGGATGCTATTTTGCCTTCAGAACTGCCTCAATTCAATTTATTTACCCACACATAAATTCAAGACAAATGGCACAACCTAAATGGCACATATAGTCAAGTGTGAACCAGGTCTCTCAGAGAAGCTACACAAAGCTTAAAATAGGGAGCCTGAGACATATTAAAGTAAAACATTACATACAAATACTTAAACTAAACACAATACAACATGACACACAAAAAATCAGGACAATGCTTTGAAATCAACACTCTCAGAAAAAAAAGGTACAAAAGCTGTCACTAGGCCGGTACCTTTTCAAAAGGTACACTTTTGTACCTAAAAGGTGCATGTTGGTACCTTAATGGTACAAATATGTACCATGAAGGTACCAATATGCACCCTTTAGGTACCCTTTATCCACATTACACTCACTGTGCAGACTCGGGTGTTTACACCAAATTCTAACTCTACTATCAGATTGTCGCAGCAGAAATCGAGACTCATCAGATCAGGCAATGTTTTTCCAACCTTTTATTGTCTAATTTTGGTGAGCTCAATTTTGGTGAGTAATTTGCAGTCTCACTTACCTGAGGCACGTTCAAGTTCAAAACGATGCGCAACGTTTTGCTAAGGTTTCCAGGTTGAACGTCATGTTTCCTGGAACGGTATGCAACGGGGTTTGAGATGCATTTTCTCTTGTTTGGTGGGTGTGTGAGAACTGCAGTCCAATCAGCAGCAACATGTTTATAAAGCACATGGTATTAAAGTGAACTCGCACAATGGGTTCAAGGAAAGTAATTTACAAATGTGTTCAATGCAGCTCGGTAGCTTATACGCAACAACTGGAAATTAGAAGACATGTTTGTCTTGAGTTTTATTATAAGAATATAGGATATCAACATAATGATGTAGTTGGTTATATGTTTAGCTTCATTGCAAGTGTATGACATTTGGTATAGACCATTTCACAAAATGTAAACAACACTGGTCCAGAAGCAATTCCTGTTTCAGTTTTTTAACACTACATAAAAGCTGGGATAAAATACAATCAACAAAACATTTAAAACTGAATCAAAAAGTTAAACAAACATCTTTAAGATGTTTTCTTTACATGTGAAATAAAGAAAACAGTTACAAACTGAAACAGGAAGTGCTTCTGGACCAGTGTTGTTTACATCTTGTGAAATGGTCTATAGAAATAATGGTAATTAAGTGTTTTTCCTAAAAATGAGAAAGAAAAACAGGGTATTAAAACAGTATGAACTACAAATAAAGTCAGTATGTGAGGCTAAATAGAATGTGTTTTAGTCTGAATTAGGTAAATATGTGCTTCCATTTCAGTTTTCACAAATCCCTTCACTCGATTTGGATGTTCTTTTGTGTTCTGGGCAGCAAGTACAGTAACTGTAACATCGGACATATTTTGTAGTATTAAACATATATGTATACCGACTTCATCATGCTTCGAAAATTCTTCACAAAGAACACAAATAATGGCTTTCTCAGCTGCCATAGTTGCAACTCTTGCGTCATCAGAACAGTGTGTTCAACGCATCACCGTTTCTGTTTAAAAAACTTTGTGCAACGTTTTGTTGGGGCTGAACACAGTAGAGTCTTGCACGGGACTGTTTTCTTCATCCTGCTCCTGCCCACGCCCGCCGTATTTTTGACCACTACCGCCCGCTCCCACAACGTGTGCATTACACTCCCGCCCGCACCCGCAAAACTCGGACAATTTAATCCCACACAATAACAGAGATGCATTGATTTTGTGTATGCTCCCGTCCCGCAGAAAAAAAAAAAACGTATTTGTGTTGCTGTTATTAAATAGATTCAAGGGGTTGTTTGTATAGTTTCCCTGGCCTGCATGTATTCTGATGCACTGATCAGGAAGATGAATAGTTGCCTGGCTATCGGGGACATCTAAAACACTTAGGCTACCATGCATTTCTTTAGACTTCAAGTACTTTAATTTTAGCTATTGAAGTATTCCCTCATAGGCTTTATTGGTCCTGGAGTAAATGTGCAGAAAGCATGTCTGAAAGCAGCTACCCTCGGTGAATACAGAAAGACAAAACACACATAAATACCAGACTTGCCTTGCTTAGGTTTTGTGCTGTAAATACCTCGTTTGAGGTTCTTTTCCACATCATTTATTGACATCTACATCATGTCGCTAGGCTACCTCACAATCCCGCAGGTTTTTTTTAGCTACCGATTCTCGCCCGCAGCAAAGTTCAAACCGCCCGCTCCCGCGAGATATGCGTTGAGTCTCGCGGGACCCGACGGGACTCAATCCCAATGCAGCTTTCTAGAACGCATCCATGTTCTTAGCTGACAGTGTAAAAACTCATCACTGGACTGCTAGTTTCCTCCAAGTCAGCAGGTGACACCACTCTTCAGACACTTGTTGAACACCACCACTCATTAAGCCTGATTCATTACATCTGTGTTTTGTCCGATATAATTGTGTTTGTTTAATGCTTTAGTGTTGAGTATTTTTCGGTGCCTGCGACAAGTTAAGTTCATTGATTTTCTTTATATTTTTTTGTTAACTCTTTGTCTGTTGTGATTTTTTTGGAAGCTTGGCTTTCTGTGGTTTGTTGTACTTTAACTCAGTAAAGATTGTTTTTGTTGGAATTCTACACCCACCTGCTATTTTTCTTTCCTGCTCTTGTATTAATTTATTGGGGATTTAGCTCAGTTTGTAAACTCTGAGACTTTGACTATGTGGACCTGTGTTGGATCAGCCTTGTTAAAGACAGGATTGGCACCCGGTGTGGTCTTCTGATAATGTTGTGGTTCTGCTTCAAGGTTTCAGAGATAGTTTTTAGCAGACATCAGTAGCCTGTTACATGAAGCTAGCTGAACAAACTCTAAGTTTTAGAGTTGACAAATCCAGATAAATCCAACCTGGATTAGATCAAGTTCAGTGGTCTCACAACTCTCTGTATAAACTTTCTGTGTCAACTCAGGTTTGATCCAGAGTTTGTGATTTACTCTGAAGCATGTTAGTGATGTGTTGTTCACAAACAAACCGGCTCTAGAAGCCGATTCTTTGTATCGAATGAGAAGAGCTGACTCCCGTCTGGGAGAGTCAAATCTTTATTTGGTGTGGGACTTTATTTAGAATGGGTACACTGTGGCTAATCACATGGGAGGACAGACAATCATTATGTGAAAGGAGGAAGGTGGACACATGCTCAGAAGATTGCGAGTGTAGTCTATGGTGCGCCAAATCTCACATCTAGTCAATATTTGCATCCAGATTCAAAACGGCACATTAGTAACGGCACACTGTCAGTTAAACCAAAACATTATTACACATTTGAATGACAAACCATTTTTGAATTATTTTATGGGAAGCCTTATTGCTAACTCCTTATGAGGTTATTTTGATACTGCTTCCAATAAATGCATGCTTTTTATTAACACATTCATTCATTTGCTAAGCAAAGCTTAATATAGTGATAGTGTAATGAAGGCATGAGGCAAGTCCAAGTTATCTCAAGCTTCAAAGGTCAGCAGTTAATCAAAAGAGGGATTATCTTCTAATTAACAAACTATGGGATTAAAGGATAATTGCCTTATAAAAATAAGGCTCTGATTGGTCTTTAAATAGGGAATCATGGAAAGGGAAAGCATTTAGACTGACATGCTTATATCAAAGGACTTTTTCAACAAATATTTATTATGCAAATTTTTCAGAACAGTGTTGCATTAAGTAAAACAAGCTCAGTTAAAGCATGGATCCCCAAATATCTTTTTTTTAAAAACAAACTGTAATAATATCTATAGCCTAGACTTTGCTATACCTATATCATTATTACTAATGTTCATACTTATGGTAACATATTTGTGCTTAAATTGTGAGACTTTTTGGAGTGCTTAATTACTTTTTTTGGATTTACATAAAACAGGCGAAAATGACTCTTTCGAACTGGGCCAGTAAACAACCATCCAAAACACCCTATCATTATATTGACCAGAGGAGGGTTTCTCCCAAGGTATTTTTCTCCATTCTGTCACCTGATGGAGTTTTAGTTCCTTGCCACTGTCGCGTCTGGCTTGCTTATGTGACCACAGGAATTATATGACAAAGTTATTGACTCTAGGGTGCTCGACTATGCCACCTGAGGCCTTTCACACCAATATGTACCCTAGACCTCCATCACCTTGATTTAGACCAGAGGGCTCTCACACACAGACGCTGAAGTAATGACGGAGATGTAGTATTTCAATATGAAAGAACAACACTATTTCAGTAAAAACAGTTTGGGGGTTGTTTCTCGGAATAGTGAGACGATACATATCAGGCTCTATAGGCCAGCCAGAGGGAGGTAGTGGCTGCCACCAGTAATGTCAAAATACAAACAATAATGGCTTCAATAGATCAGCTGTTTGGAAGAGGAAACCGACACACCACCCATGCTGCTGATTCTGTTGCCTATTCATGCAGACGTACACGCACACACACACTCGTAGGCACAGGTATTTCAAAAATAGTGATCTCTGCAAATAGTGAGGTGCACATTACCACTACAAATACTGTGTGTGATGCGCAAAGAAGAGAACTCAAATCCGGCGACCTACCCCCCGAAACAGCTCCAACTGGGCAACCCTTACACTTCGGCCCTGGATGTGAGAGGACACTGGGGCGTTTTGGCTGCCGCTTCTCACTCCGGATGAAAACGTTTGTCTGCAACACAACGGTTTTACCTACTGACTTTGTTGGTACCAATGATATCTGTTCCTGCCTCAAGATCTGGACTGTATCTTTGCCTGGTCGCCGCATCTGCTGCTTGTCACGTTGTGATTCTGCTGTGACCACCAACTAGCCAGTTCTCGCCTTCGGCCCATCCCCGTTGTTTTCTGCAGTGGATTACAGCCCGACTACTGGCCGGCTCGCACTCCGGAGCAGCCCGTCAGCTATGCGGCTACTGTTTATGATGTTCTTGCTGGCCTCTCTGTGGATTTTGTCATCTACGGCTCTGACCATGGGCCATGGCGCTTCGATTCACGTCCTCACAGCTCCTCGGATTCAACCATTACGCACCTCCTTCACTGGACATCATCTCTACTTTGCAATAACATTGTCTTCTCCGTCGTTGCCCTTATATCCACCAAGGCTCCTGTCGCAATCTTTCCTACTACGTCAATGCCGAAAACAGTATTCCATCTCTCTGGTCCAGCCGTAGTCCACTCCCGCCTGGACACCGGTGCAACAACAACATCCGCATACGTCATCCGCGCACTCATCACATGACTTCATCTAACCTCCTGCCCGTCTCAACTTCCACCACTTGGATTTCACAACAAAAGCCTCTTAAGACAGTGCTATTCAATACAAGATCACTCAACAATAAAAGCCTGCTCCTCTGGGAATTTGTCTTTGACAATAAATTGGATTTTCTCTGTCTTACTGAAACGTGGCACAAACCCATGGACTATATTGTGCCATCTACTGCCCTCCCAAAACTTGCTCATCATTTCTTTCTGATTTCACTGACTTTGTAACTCAGCTGTCCTCTATTTCACCGTCCGTTCTCCTCATTGGTGACCTTAACATTCATATCGACACTCCAGAAGCAAAATTCACATCTGACTTTTTGAACATTTTAAACTGCCTCAACCTCACTCAGCATGTCACTTCACCTACACATAATCATGGACATATCCTGGACCTGGTCTGTTCCACACCCTCCCTCACTATACATAACCTTTCATTGACCGACCTCACAATCTCTGATCATCTGGCTATCACTTTGGATATCATCACCCCCTTTCCTACTGCCAAACACACCAGCACAATTACATTTCGAAACCTGAAATCCATTAGTCCCATTGCTCTCACCTCCTCCATATCCCTTGCCATCTCTACTTGTTCACTTCCCTCTGCTCCAACTGCCTCTGATATAGTCAACTTCTACAACCACACACTCTCCACCTGCCTCAACCAAATAGCCCCTCTTACAACTGCCTCAGTCTCCTTCTCCAACTCTGCACCCTGGTACACCCCAGATCTTCACATTCTCAAAAGACAAAAAAAGACAACTTGAAAGGATCCATGAAAAATCCGGTCTCGCTGCTCATGCCCAAGCCTATAAACACGGCATAACCACATACAATTCTGCTCTCAAAAATGCCGGGGCCAACTACTACTCACAACTCATCCATTCAAATTCTTCCAATGCCCGCACCCTATTCTCCACATTTGCAAAACTGACCAAACCAAAAAGGACAATATAACCTCCACATTCACTACAGACACATGTAACAACTTCCTGTCATCCTACCATACCAAAATCCATACCATACATGGTTCATTAACATCAACTTCCTCCGTTTCTTCTCTCCCTGAACATTAACTTACTCCCCTCATACTCGACAGTTTTTCCTCTTTCTCTCCTCTGTCTCCCTCGGACACCTCCTAACTCCTTTCAACTATGAAATTCCCCAACTGCCAGCTTGACCCGATCCCCTCACAGCTCTTTAAAACCTGCCAACAAATCATCATCCCTCTTATCACCAATATCATTAACACTTCCTTCCTGTCTGGATCCGTTCCATCCCCACTAAAACTTGCGTCCATCTTACAACTTACATCTTCAGACCCATCTCCAATCTCCATTACTATCAAAAATTCTGGAACGCGCCGTCATCACACAACTCCACCAATATCTCCACTCCTCTCAACTATTCGAAACATTTCAATCCGGTCTCCATCCACACCACAGCACAGAAACAGCCCTTCTTAAAGTCACAAACGATCTCCTCATTGCTGCTGACTACATCTCTGGTTCCATCTCCATCCTCCTCCTCCTCGACCTCTCCGCTGCATTTGACACTATTGACCATACTGTCCTCCTTCATCGTCTTATATCTATTTTCATCTCTGGCACAGCACTTTTTTGGCTAACCTCCTACCTCTCTGACCGTCACCCCTTTGTCTCTATTAAAAACTGCAACTCCCACACCTCCCCTGCCAACTATGGTGTCCCCCAAGGTTCCGTGCTTGGCCCCCTCCTCTTCACCATCTACATGCTTCCCCTCGGTCAGATCATCCGTCACCATGGACTCCATTTTCATTGCAATGCCGATGAAACCCAACTCTACATATCCACCAAATCCATCACCCCAGATATCCTCTCCGCCATCACCGATTGCATTTCCGACTTAAAGACATGGATGGACAATAAACTCCTGAAAGAAAGATGAACTCCTGTCAGTCAGAATCCAAACTGAGTAATCAAAAAGCAGACAGCATTTAAAATTACGTTAGTGCATGTAAGGAACTTAGCTATAGGAAATATTAATAATAAAATAATAACTTATGATTAATTATGAATATTTGGGTCAGTTAATTGGGTTGGCTAAATTAATATTGAAATCATTTAATCAGTTCGTCCAACAACCTATTTTGATTATTAATTTATTCTAAGAAAAGGGTCCATGGCATCTTCCATGGCCACAGAAGAATAATTATTTCTTACAGCGCTTTGAGCATGTAGCAAGAAAAAGATTGTAAAAGAGTGAATGATGAGTTACGGTTTCAGCCATTCCTTTGAAAATGGCTGAGGGTCGAAAGAGAAAAAATGTATACGAAGTGTATGATAAGAAGAGAAAGGCCGCAGAATATAGAAACAAGACCAGAGTGATTTTGGGTGAATTTTTCACACACTGGCGTGCGCTAAAAGCACAGCTATGATTAGCGATGCTAGCCCTGCCATGCACCGTCATGCACCGCGTAGACACAGTAGCTGTGTCCCAATGTGAAGGCTGCGTCCTCCGAAGTCCGTATTTGAAGGACGGTTGGCCGTATTTGAAGACCGATTGCGTCACAGCCGCGCGACGAAGTACGTCCCAATTCAAAGGCTGCATCCGCGTAGGCCGCATTTAAAGGCCGATTGCGTCATCTCGGTGGGATGAAGGCTGTCCCAATTCAGTTATGCATCCTCCGAAGGCCGTATTCGAAGGCCGGTTGCGTCATTGCAGCGCGACGAAGGCTTACCTAATTCAAAAGCGACGCCAAATGCACCCTTCATTTCCCCGTGAAAGGAACGATACATAAATGGACACTTCGCGGACTATCCTACCCGATCCTACCCCATAAATCATTGCGCGGGTGACGACAGCATTTTTATTTAAAAAAAGGGTGGCCGAGAGTTCAGTGGTGGACGGCAAATTCACATTTAAATGTAAAAGTATTATGTTTTTATTTACTCAAATAGCCAGAGAAACCAGTGTTAAGAGCCAAAAGTTTTTTGTTTGTTTTTTTCGTTTTGTTTTTCTTCTTATTATTCATCTTAACTCATTCGTCAGCATTGCATGGTTTTGTCAAGTGGAAATGCGAAAACGGCTTTTATAGCCTTGTATTGCATTTCTTGTACATTGTATTTCTTTATTATTCATTATTTCATTATTTTATGCAACTTTAAATGTGTACACAAAAGAGAATTCATGGCTCTGGATATTTGTTTATTTTTGTAAGGGTCTGTGAGTGTTTGCAAGGTTGATACATTTAAACTATAATATACTTTTGTTTTGTGTCGTTTAATCTAAAATGTGTAGTGTTGTGGTCCTGTGAGGGAAAAGGGTAGGCTACTTCACATTTGTACATGAATACTATCGCAGTATGAAGTTCCTTACATTCTCCCACTGGTTATTTTAAAAATTAAAGTAACAAATTGTTGGTCCATTGTCACAATATTAACAAATTGTTGCTAACTTCAACTTCGTCCCATATCAAAGTGCGCACCTGAAGCGCTCGGACCGGTCTAGCCTGCGGAGGATTGTTCTTGTCGCCTAGCAACTGTGACTGACAGCTGACGACGACGAGCGGGAGTACGTTTGCACTGGACTTTTTATATTTGGTTTAAAATATTCAAATAGGATTGACAGCCTGTATAAATATATTCACCATGGTCCATTTAGACAATAAAAAGAAAACCCTACAAAATCGTTTGGTACGATTAACATTTGAATAGGCTATTGGCTATATATGTGCCTATGTTTTATCATTATTATTTTTTAGGCTATTTCATTACAATATTTACGTAGGTTAACACCCAATATTTGAACAGTTTACAGTGTAATCTGGCTATTCAGGACGCAGCCTCTAGCATTAAACCAGCTCTGGCCAACTCTTGAGCCGAAAATACATGACTCGAAATATTTTTTTAGTGGTTATGTGAATTGAAATTATGTGATTTTATATATATTGCCCCTCATTTAAAGACAGGACAATATAAAACATAAAATTTCCAGTAAAATATAAAACAACAAAATGACAATAGCCTTTCTCCATAGCTGTTTACTCAGTTTCATTAAATGAATGATCAGGGTGGCAGCTGTACTCTCGCTCCGTTGCTTGGCGCCAGGAGCAGTAATAGGGAACACCTGGTTGCGCAATTAGGAAATCCCACGAAGGCTACATGAAGCGTCCTTCGAAGGCCAAATAGACTGCATCCTTCGAAGTCTACAGCCTTCGAAGTACGCAGCCTTCACATTGGGACACAGCAAGTAAACATCTCAATTTGTCTAAAGTAGCCTTATGACCAAATGGTAAATTGTATCACGCTGAAATATTCTAAGACCTTGTGTGTTCATTTTCGATAATTCCAATGTGTTAACCATAGTATTTATTACACAAATGCAACAAGCTACTTCTCCATTGTATATCATGTCTTGAGTCCTCGGTCACTCAATCGATCAGTATAATAAGTAAATAAAACACGGAAGTGCATTTGACATTTTGTCTTGCGTGAATGTTTTCACATTAGTTTATAATTTGCAACATAATTGTGTAAGGCGTAATAGGAGTTCCCTCTTGGGAGCAAACATAAATACAGAAATACATCTGTAAGAAAAATGAGTGAGTGATGGAATGATAACTAGGGGAAGAACCAACAGCATTTCATTTTTCACATTTCATTGAATTGAATACTTGCATTTGTAGTGGGAACAATTTTTGAAGTTGTGGAAAATTGAAGTCGATGAGGGTTTCGGCAGTGGCAAGTGGAAGTTGGGAAGGGGGAGGGGTTCCCTAGTATCACCAGAAGCAGTGTTTGCGGATGGGTGAAAAACTAAGAGAGCGAGGTCATGTGGACTGTCTCTAATAAAGCCTGAGAAAGATCTAACCCCTAAGGATTGACTCACCAATAAGAAAGGTGACATGTCTGAGAGGGAAAGTGGCTCTTAGTTGATTTATGGTCTTTGTCCCCAGCGTGCTTAGACTGTTCATTTATGCTCAAATAGATATAACAAATCCACATTGCATTTTAAGAGAAGTGTGAGTCATTAAATGAAGATTAATTGTGTTGGAGGCATGATACAGGTGAGGTTACATTGACCGGTAGGTTGTAAAATAAAATGCATACCATAGTATATACATAATCGTACACACAAGACAGTAAATCATTTACACAATGCTTTGATGCATGTTCATTTATAGATCAGTTAGTCTATGATAAATGCAGTCTCTCTGGCACATGTGGCCACATTCCTTTTGCAGGTCGTTAAATCTTCTTATCAGCCCTGTAACATGACACTGTTTCTGCCCTTGTGTTTGTTTCATTTGGGGTGTTAGTTTTGAGGTTTCATAAACCTTTGTATATAATTCTTGAAGAAGCAGCAAAATATCGAAAACAGCATCACAACAACCAGGTGCACGATCTTGGATTGAGCAAAGATCAACTGATTTATTTAAAAGACCACCGCCATCAAGGCCGTCATAAGATCCAAGATGTGTGATCACCAGTGCTGTATAAAATAAGGCAGACCAGCCAGTGTTTCTTGTATATTTTAGATTTATATTGTGGTTTATTGTTTGATAATAACTTTGATCCTAAATTTTGTTTATCATTTGCTTTGTTTTTGCTTTTTGGTTCTGCTCTCCTCTTTTTGTGTGGTCCAGTGCTCAGACTTTGTACAGGGCCGGACCTGCATCCACACTAAAACCTCCTTTGGTGTAGGTGATTTGGGTGGTGTGACACTGCTGTGTGATGTGTACTGAAGGTTGGCACTGACATAGTGATTTAAGGTGACTACTTATTTGCGGTGTATGCTGTGGGGTTTCTTCTGTTTCCTTCTGTCTCTTACATGTGGTAGGAGGTCCACTAGGGCAGGCCCGACCCTCCTCCAGTCTTGAGGAGAGCAAATTCCAACTTCTGTGAATGTTATTATTGACACATTTTTACATTAATCTTTGAACATTGAACATTGGTCTTATTGGAACAATAAAATTGTTATTTGTCCAAAATCAGTATTTTGACCTTTAGAGGGCTCCTCCTGCCTTAACCCTTGTGCTGCATTAGATTTTTAACACCGTTGAGTGCATTAAGGACCAAAAATGGCCACATATTAAACATTGCCTAAAATATTATATATTATTATTGTTTTCCACTTTTACCAAGTTAAATCTTTTAACCAGCATCAGTCCTCATCATAACTACCAAAAATGTATTCAATTTCAGGATTTTAACCCTTTAATTACCAGTTTTGTTTGCGAAACCATCGATTTGTATAAGAGGAAAAAAACACAAAAATTCAATTATTTTCAATAAACTAAATACAAAGAGAAAACTTTAGATTTGGATTATCACAGTCCCACTTTGGAAAAAATCCCACTTAGTGCGTTAGAGACCAAAAATGGCCACCTATTAAACATTGCCTATTGCCTAAAATAAGGTGCATTTCCACCCATAGGGAATAAATATGTAGTGACGTCATCTGGTGGAATACACTATATAATGCAAATATAATGCTTTTGCTTCAAAATGAAAGGATGTTTGTGCAAAAATCGTGTTTCATGTATTACTGACAGCCTCAGATTTAAACAACGTTTTAATGGGTTTCAATGGGCCATTTTTGGTCTTTATGGTGCTGAGTGGTACTATTTGATCTACACAGTGTGTGTTATACATATTTTGAAAAATGGGATCACATTTTTTACATGTATCCAAAAAGTCACAATTTTGCCAAATTTCATACCATTTGCATTAAAACAGCCAAAATGGTCAAAGAAATTAAACTGCAAAAGACCAAAAATGTCCCTAATGCAGCATAAGGGTTAAATAAGCTGATCAGGACAAAGCAGGTTAGGGGAAGGCTTTCCATCATTGTCATAGATTAGAGGTTTGCCCAGTAAGCAGTGAAGGTAGGGTCCGTGTGCTTGAAAGGGCAGGGGATTTTATACCAGCAGGGTCACTAAAATTTGTAAAAGTTACTTGCCCAAAGGTTCCCTACACTGCCCCAAAACACATGTTGTTAGAACCAGGGGGCTCAGATCTTGCTCCAGGTTTGTTGTTGTCACCATCTTTAGTGACCGTGGCAAATGGTGTGACCTATGTACCTGTGGTTAATGTAGGAGTCACAGGGGCCACAGTACATGCAAAACAGGTTTTGGGCAGGATAGATCAGGTCGAGGGAATTGAAGGACAGCAGTTGATTTTTTTTTTTTTCGGGGAGGGTCAGAAGGTTGCGCATGTGACTTTAGTGACTGCACAGACAGATATGGGATCTCAAGTGCCCTTTTCTGAGACCATTTCAGCATTACAATGGCCAGGGTTAACCTCTGCAGAGAGAAGACAAGCAAAAGAGTTATTGGAGAAGTATCATCAGGGGACTCGTGTATAAAACTTTGCGTAGATTTCATCCTTAAAGTGTACGCACATAAGGCAGAATTTGCGTACGCACAAAAGTTTTCAGATTTATAAAACCGTTCGTACGGCAGAACCTGCGCAGAATTCACTTTATAAATCCCAGTCAGTGGGAGATTGTGCGCACGTGCGTCTCCTCCACAAAATAACCATATATGGAGATTTCAATGCCTAGTTTTACTATGCATATCCTTTATCATTTGCATATGATTATTAATCCACATGATACCAAGTTTAACCAACACATTCTCATCCCAAAAAGTCATATAACTGACGTTTTGGGACGTCTTTTGACCATACGTCAATATTCGCCTTTTTAGGGCCCCCTTAAACGTCGGTAGATGGCGATCCCGGGCCGTCATACAACTGACGCTTTACCTTTAACGTCAGTTAGGTGACGGGTTAGGTTTAGGGTTAGGTTTAGGTATGGGGTAGAGTTAGGATCCCATAACCTCATCTACCGACATTTAAGGGGGCCCTAAAAAGGCGAATATTGACGTATGGTCAAAAGACGTCCCAAAACGTCAATTATATGACTTTTTGGGGTGAGACTGCGCTGGTTTAACGGTACGTTAGGAAAATATGAAATGCGGATTTGCCGTCACATTATTACAAACATATATTTTTTAGTAGCCTATCCTTGCCTTGTTTTTGAATGAATAAATCAAATAGTGTTAAATACATTTCAGAGAAAGTTTTTCTTAATCTTTTCCAATGGCCAAATAGTATTTTTAATTGATTTAGATTTAAATGGAAACATATAGACATGGTTGTGAATTATTTGCACGAAACATTTTTCTCAGACAATCTGCTATTAGCTATCAGTTAAAACATTTAAACACAGCATGCCAGAGGGAAAGTGTTCAAAAGCATTGCATCCACAACAAATAGGTCTATTTTTTATTTATTGAACTTCTCAGTAATGATTTCATGTAGATTAAGTGTTTAACTCCATTAATGAGAATGACATATTTAATCTAAATGTTTATATCAGAAGTAAAACATAGTTTAAATCATTCTTTTATTTATTTAAACTATTATTGAGAACATGCACTTATGATTTGGACTCATTATGAAGATTTACGGTTTTACTCTGCCGTTAGATTAAGCTATATGTGCGTCAGTTTCACTAAACAGCCCAACGCGCGTGCTGGCGCGGTCATTTAAGAAGGGATGGATGTTTGCTTCAAGTGATGATATAGGTTTGTGAATTTATATTTGTATTATATTTCTGTAGATGTATAATTTTCTTTAGATTCTGTCTAATAGTGAGCAAAAAGACATTTGACTCCAGCTCACCATCGTTGTCGCCAAAACACATAGCCTACTCTTCTAAAAGAGTGTGTACGCATGGTCAAGAGCATCCTTACAGTGCGCACTGATTTACGCCAAGTTTATTTTTTATAAATCCCGATATATGCGTGCAAAAATGCGTACGCATATTTCTATGCCCATTTTGTGCGTACGCAACGTTTGTACATCAGGCCCAAGGTCTTTGCTAAGAGTGAGGGCGACCTAGGGTGTACCGATGAGATTGAACACCAAATACCACTTACTGATAATATCCCAGTTTGTCAGAGATATAGGCGAATACCTCCTACACAGTGGCAAGCTGTGAAAAATCGCATTAAGCTACATCTGGAAAGTAAGGTAATTAGAGAGAGCAGTAGTCCCTACGCATCCCCTATTGTGTTGGTACAGAAAAAGAGTGGCGAGTTAAGAATGTGTGTGGACTATTGACAATTGAATGCCAAGACACGTAAGGACGCTTACCCACTTCCCTGTATTGAAGAGTCTTTAGATGCCCTGGCAGGTGCACAGTGGTTTTCTACCCTAGATCTGGCAAGTGGCTATAACCAGGTCCCTGTGGCTAAAAAGATCAAGCAAAGACTTCATTTTGCACACCTTTTGGGCTCTTTGAGTTTGAGAGAATGCCATTCGGGTTGTGTAATGCACCAGGGACTTTCCAACAGCTCATGGAAAGAATATTCGGTGACCGGAGCTTGCAATCTGTCCTTTTGTATCTTGATGATGTTATTCTCTTCTCTTCTTCTGTGGAACAACATTTGCAGAGATTGGAAGTGGTTCTTAGCCGACTGAAAAAGAAAGGACTAAAAGCAAAGTTAAGTAAATGCCATTTCTTTAAAGAGGAAGTACAGTACCTGGGGCATCGTGTTTGCAAAAAACGGGGTGGCGACTGATCCAGAAAAAAACATCTGCTGTGGCAAATTGGAGGCGGCCTCGTGATGTGACAGAAGTCAGGTCTTTCCTGGGTTTCTGCAGTTACTATCGTTGCTTTGTGAAGGGTTTTGCCCAATTAGCTGCCCCCCTCCATCAACTGGCTGCCAATGTTCTTAGAGCTGCAAAGAAAGGCAAGGCCAAACCAGGTACGTTTTTGCCTAACATGTGGACCGATGAGTGTGAACAAAATTTCAGAGAATTAAAGAGGACTCTTACATCTGCCCCTATCCTGGCCTTTGCCGACTTTACTAAACCATTTGTTGTGGAAGTTGATGCAAGTCATCAGGGCTTAGGGGCTGTCCTGTCCCAAGAAAATCTTGCCTAGCCTATGCCAGTTGGTCGCTGCGAAGGTCTGAGAGAAGGTCTTATTGGAACAATAAAATTCCAAGAGGGCTCCTCCTGCCTTAAATAAGCTGATCAGGACAAAGCAGGTTGGGGGAAGGCTTTGCGTCATTGTCATAGATTAGAGGTTTGCCCAGTAAGCAGTGAAGGTAGGGTCCATGTGCTTGAAAGGGCAGGAGATTTTATACCAGCAGGGTCACTAAAATGTGTGTGAGCCTAAAAAAATGGGTCACTAAAAAATGTTATTATTGACACATTTTAACATTGATCTTTGAACATTGAATATTGGTCTTATTGGAACAATAAAATTGTTATTTTTATATAAACCACATTTGTTGTCCAAAATCAGTATTTTGACCTTTAGAGGGCTCCTCCTGCCTTAAATAAGGAGGTGGCGTAGATAGCTTATGTGTTACACTACATAATGAATAATTAGTGTGTCTGATGGGTCCAGACCCTACATTGGTTTGGATTTTTAAATTAAAAATGTATACCCAACAGTTGGGTTTGTCCATTTGACCCAAATATGGGTTGAAACAACCCAGCATTTTTTTTTTTTTTTCGGAGTGTACATTTAAGCACAGAGAAATACTAATTAATATAGGGTTAGGGTTTTATTTATGCTTAGTTCCATGTAATTATGAATAATCTATAGTTATTAATATAGCAACTATACGTAACATAAGTAGGACACTGCAAAATAAAGTGTTACTGAAACATCTGAATGTATCCAAACATTGAGCTTACCAACTTTCCTGTCAGATGCAGCCGAGTGTACCTCTAGGACACACACACTCTCTCACTTTCCCGCTTCATTTTCTCTTTTATCTACTGTTGTTGTGCCTTTATCGTTGCAGCCCCTACATTACCGAAGCAGCACACCTCAGCAGATTCAACAATGAACATCAGAAGCGAGACACATTTGTCACTTGACCCGCAGTGTTGCTGGAGGATAACAGAGCCATAGAGGCACTGCACCTGCAATATCACTGTGTTTCAGAGCGCCAAACAATGACATGCCAGTTGAAAAATGGCAATAATAATAGCAGACCATGAAAGAAATGTCATGCCGCCGTGAGCTTCATTTATTTGTACTCAGGATAATGGTGTATTAGCATTTTGTTTTTTTATTTTTAGTAGGTGAAAAGAGCACTGATATTTCACTTGGCATCGAATTAGCATGTATTTTCTTATAATATTAAAGTACTGTATCCTTTTTTTCTCTTCTGCATAATAAATGACCAGCAAAAAAAAAAATATATATACTTTCAAGGAAAGTCAGTTCATTTAGTGGCAACATTTGCAACGCCTTCAGGGAGATATTTCAGGCATGCAAAACCTACTCATATCTAAGTGAATGGGGACACATATAGAAATTTTAAAAAAGTCCCAAACTCGCATTGGAAAAATAAAGTCCCAAACACGCATTGAAATAACTTCATTTCAATTCAGCATCACAATGTGTCATGAACTTTCCAGTAAACGTCAAAGTCAAATAGCGTTAAAAAACCAGGTAACGCTTTATTGCGTTAGTCCACTTTAGACATTTTACATACAAGTAACTTTGCAACTACTGTGCATGTCAACTAGCAGTCATTACAGTGTTTGTAGATTGTCTGCTTTATATCTGCTAACACTATTTTGATGATCCCACAGACAGTACATTTTACTGGCTTGTACTGTACTTGCAAGTATTTTGCAATGGCGGTACATGCTAACTTTTTCAACTAACCCAAACCCTAACCTAACAGTCTACTAATACTCCTATGAGAGTTAGCTGACATGCAGAATGTATAAAATGGCCAAAATAATTGAAATAAAATGTAACCAAAACTTAAATGTTCAGCGTTTACATGGCTCCAAGCATGTGGAGCCTTTTTTTTTTCATATAGAATCAGAATTGAGTGCAGAGGAAGTATAGCACAGGGAGCTGCACATAAAAAGTTACCAGCTGTAGGTCACAATTCATTTTGATATGAGATGTGCGTTCGGGCAGAACGGAAAGAGCGGGCACAATGCCGCAAAACTGTCGCAGATGAGCCATAGGCAGTGAACAGTGTGCAGATACTGCCCCAGGGAGTGCTCCCGCCCTTGCCTACTGTATATCGCCTGTTCCAGGATCCAACGCTGATTTCTGAGTGGGTGCTTGTGCTGACTTTGCAAGAAATATTTTGCCAGTGTTGTATAGTTTTGTATTTCAATATTAAACAATGTCATCGTCAATTTCTCCCTTTTCCAAGTAATACATTAGTCACCATGAAATCAAAATTGACTTTTTTTTCTGAAGTATTGCAGTATTTATTATAAATTATTTGTCCATCCATGTACTAATTTCTTTTAATAATTGTGGTCTCATAATCTTTAATCAAAATAACGTACCTCAAAATAACTTAACTTATACAGTTAAGATATCATAACAGATATCTCTTCTCTTATCTGGGGTGCGTTTCCCGTACAACGACGTAGTTCGCTGCTTCACTACCATAGTACGATGCATCGTTGGAAAAATCAACGAGCTAGTCACGACTGTTTCCTGAAACCCATTGTCGCAAAATATCGTTCAACCACGTTGGTTTCGCATGTGGTGGAATGATAAATACTTTTAATGAAACCATTTGAGATCCAATTAACGGTAGATTTTTTAATATAAATTACAAACATGTCATCTGAGGACTATTTCAAATTGTTCTCAGTTATTTTGCTTTATTACCAGACTCAATATTTGGCTCGTTCTTACATAGTAGAGGACGTTCGCACATGCGCACTCTTCAAACACGTTACTTTAAATCGTTTGACAAACTATAAGACATGAATTCCATTTGTATGTATTCATGATAAAAGTCACCGGTTGTACTGAATGTCAGCTTGCTTATTTTGCTCAAGATAAGGATTTATTACCTCCAAATGTCACGCAATATAGAAACAATGCCTCTAACAACAGGTCGAGAGCTGTCATTCAAACGATGCTGTGTTTGCGAATGTTCGTTGGAACGATGGTTTCGGGAAACACTGAGTTGTTAAACTATGCTGATAACGACGGAACTTGCGACCATAGTTGGCTAACGATGCTTTCGGGAAACACACCCCTGGTTGTGTGTTTACTAGTGTGAGGGCGGGACAACCTGTCACTCACATGCGATCCACCAATAGAAAACCACAACCACTCAAACAATTCCACATGGACAGAATCTAGTTCTGGCCTACTTTTCTCTTGTTTGAGAAGCCATTTAACTTTCATATACATCACAGTAAGGAAAAAATATTCACAACACAATGTTTTGTAGTTTTACCATCATTCTTCTTTCATCTTATTTAACATTTAGCTTTCATTTGTGATAAAAAAACAAATACATTTAACTGTAACACATTTGTGTTCAGTGTTCTCTCCTAATATTAGGGCATAAAACAATATAGACTGTTGCCATTTGAATGTAAGCATTAGCACCCAAGCCATTACTTAACATTTGATTGTTAGATCCATAGCCTACATTTATTAATAATAATAATAATAATAATACCGTGGTAGCTTTGCCATTCCTTGCCATTGTTTATACGGCTCAAAATATCCATAGAGAACCATTACAGATGTATTCTATTCTGAAGTGCAAAGGATTAGGCAATGTATGCATTGTGTATTATTGTGTAATTTAAACATGAAAGTGAGTTTTTACATGCATATGATGCGCAGTTTTCACGTGCATTTGATACGCACACTCTAAAAAATTTTTCTTTTTAGAGTACGCACCCCACACCACTACTAAATCTACCCTAACCAACCCATGCGTATGCACGTTAAAACTCATTTAAATTGTATGATAAACACACTGCGTGCTATAGAGACGCATTTAGTGTGATCAGGTTGTATATACCCTGCATCATACTGTATATTTAGCTTGATACAGCCTATTCAGTTTTAAAGAGGTTTGGCTTACTTGACATACTGAGAGACAAGTTAGACTCTCTTAAAGGAGTTGTTCACTTTTCAAAAAAACTTTTGCTGATAATTTACTCACCCCCATGTCATCCAAGATGTCCATTTCATTCTTTCTTCAGTCGAAAAAATTAAGGTTTTTGATTGTTTTTTCTCCATATAATGGACTTCAATGGAACCAAACAGTTCAAGGTCCAAAAGACAGTTTCAGTGCAAACTGCAAACTGTTCAAAGGGCTTTAAACGATTCCAGACAACGAATAAGGGTCTTATCAAGCGAAAAACGATTGCTCATTTAACAAATGTATAACAAAGTGAACAAAATTAACAAATCTTTTTCCAAGTCAAATCGTTTGTTTCATTCGTCGAATGAACCAAATGACTCGGAAAAAGATTCGTTGAACGCATGAACGAGTTCGAACAGGAGAGTCACGAACGCTCATCACAGAACAGAGCAAGGCGAACATTTGAGCTTATAAAACTTAAACTTTGTTATTTATTTGTTAAAGGAGCGATTGTTTCACTTGATAAGAGCCTTATTCATCATCTGGAATCGTTTAAAGCCCTTTGAACAGTTTGCACTGAAACTGTCTTTTTGAACCTTGGACCTTGAAACATCTTGGATGACATGGGGTGAGTAAATCATCAGCAATTTTTTTTTTTTTTTAAGTGAACTACTCCTTTAAATCAGCAAACCATTTTAGGTTTGTGTTTTACTAAGGTTAAGGTTAGTGATAAGGTTAGTGTAAACATATAACATTTAAAGAAATATGTCAGACATTCCAAAATTGTTTTTGCATCGTATACACAACCTGGAAATGTTTGACATATTTCTTTCAATGTACTATATTCACACTAACCTTAATCTATTCTGCTACTGATACTGTAGAACGGATAGCATGTTAATTAGGATGCAGCAAAGCACTTCCACAAAACTCCAGAGTCAGCTCTCCGAACAAGTCTCTCATGTTAATTTGGCATGATAAAACATATCTGTTGGTCACTGAACAATATCACTGTACTTCTTCAAAGCAGATGGACAGGCTAATTGCCCGAGTTCACAGCTTGAGATCTAGCGCTCCTTTAGCCTTCTCTGTATCAGACAGAGCAGGGAGTATTCTGTACAGTTCAAAGCAGCAGCAGATTAAGTGTTAGCCTGACATGTGTGTTAACCATGCTCTCTCTATACGCACTGTGGCCTTTCTACTGTTGGTTAGAATTGTGGAAAGTTGAAAGGTTGCTTGGCAATTACTGGCTAATTGAAGCTGCTGTTGTGTGTGTTGCCGACAGGAGTCTGATAATTAAGGAGGTGATGGATTTAGTGCAAATAAGACCACTGAAAATTGATTAAATAATACCTTGAAATAACGACTCTATGACAACATGTAAAGCAAAATAAGTGTTTGGGTTCAGAAGATAATTTAAGATAATTGCATTACACTTTCACCATTAAATGTCTCTTGTTGAATATGCAGCAACCTCTAATTTGCATTTAATACTATTTTACTTTCATAATCTAATGTATTTCTCAGTGAAATTAGATTTTCAAAGAGAAAAAAAAAACACTGCATAGAGTGGTATTACATACAATAATGGAATAACATGGGGTGGGGGGTTAAATTAAACCAATACGTTGAGTAAAAATACAAATCATGTGTATGTAACAAATAAAATGGTCCATTTAGATGTCATTATTACTAAGTCTGAGTCCACAAATGTGAAGAAATTTCTATGACTCTTAATTTGCAATGTCTGAAACTTCTATAGACCTTCAGGATGGACTGAATGAAAGTGTTTTTCTAAATCGGCATTGGACCTTTGAAATTCTGCTAGCAAATGCTATGCCTCTGCTTTCTGATCTGCTAGGTCTTGTTTCTCTCTCATCCGTGCCATCTGCTTTACCATGATAAAGAACAAAGCATTTATGTTATACCTCAAAGTGAAGACTTCTGATGAGACATTCTCACAGGATCCTTTCTCCTTTCATCTGTGCCATTTTTTTAAATTAGTTGGTTCATGTATCCAAGTCAGACAAAAGTCTCTGACTGTTGACAACATCACACTATTTTATTCATCATTTTAGTCCATCAGCATTTTAAGCCTCATTTTGCATTAAAAATAAATAAATAAATAAATCTATTACATTCCTGGGTCAGTTTTGACCCAAGAGTGAGCCAATCTCACACTGACCCAAGGGTCAGTGTGAGATTATAAAACAGTCATAACGTGATGCACCTGAAGTAGCCATAATGATATGTTTTGTTGGTATAAATTAATGCATTAAGGATGATTCATCAATGATATATAATATTTTTGACTTAACTCATTATTTGAACTTACTTTCTAAATGAACTCAATTTAAATGAGTTAAACTAGTAAAGGTGTTAAGGTTTTCAGTGCAAATACAGTTCTGCATTTAGCATTTTCTGTGACTTCAGGCTGTACAGTACAAAAGCCACTAAAACTATTCTTGTGGAAGACTGTGGAGAAATGACAAAGCACAATACGACATAGTACATTATAGACTTAATAATGTTTCATGAGAAGAAGCCCCTAGCAAGGATTAATGTATCACAAGGGATCCTGGTTCACATTTTCGATCAGTAGGTAGGTCAAACATTTGATGTGGTCATGTCTGGTCCATTTATTAAACGTTATCATGTCAAAGAGAACAGTACGTGGCCTAAGGCTTCCAGAGCCCATATGAGATACAAATGAATACATGCTCTCCCTTATCAAATAATTCTCCATTGGCCATGTATGGTCTTTGACTAAAGCTTCTGGGCTTACCGCACTGTATTAAATTAGGGTGTCACAAGGGATCTAGTGTAAGCTTAATTTAATACCAGAAGAACGCAGTCCACATCCACAGTTATTTATTTAATTTAAGATATTGGTAAACCAGGTGCCCGTTTCCGAAAGGAGGTTAAAAACTCTTATGTTAATCTCTCTGGGATAATTGATCCCAATAATCTAGTAAACTCTGGGTTTTCCATTTCAGAATGGTAGGTATGTCAATCCCCCAAAAAGCAGGGTAAGCCAAGTCTGTTTCTGAAAGAGAAGTTACCATGGTAACTTATTCTGTGAACTTAACCTGGAATGAGCAGGTTTTCTTCTGTTAAATCCAGAGTTGATTTCAGTTTCCTCCCCCTTTTTAAAGCATGTGCAGTGTTTAAATACTTTTCTTATTTTGTCTTATTTCAAGTACAAATATATATTAAAAAAAAATGTTAAACCAAGATGCATTTTCTATATAAGAAAACACAAACGGAAACAAATTAGTTTTCTTGGCAGATCATTTGCAAAATACGAAAAATGCACTTAAATTATTGTTATTTATTATTATTATTATATAACTTTATGCAAATGAGAAGCGATTTCCGCGAGCGACAACCAATAGGAAAGACAGTGGAGCTCACGTCACCATCTCGAGTGCAGGCAAGACAGAAAGAAAGAGTTTGAGGATGATTTCACTGTTTTGTATGATTTGACTGTAACCACATACATGGATAATAAAATGATGCATGGAAAAGAAACTGTCGACAGTCTCAATGAGTTTAATTCATACATTTAACATTATAGTTCGAGTGTTGGAATTTTATGATGCACGTTTAGCACTGCTGCAGTTCATTTTACAATTTCCCCTGCATTACGTTGACTATTCGGGACAAGAAAATGTATTATTTGTCAAATTCGAATGATGTTTTTATAATTTGTGACAGACATTGATCGATCGTTGATAGATCTAGTAAATGATTTAATCCACTGAACACTGCTGTGGTGATATAAAAACACTCTCCCAACAGCATATGGTTTCTTTCTAGCCTTAAAAAAGTCATTTATTCCCAGTCAAATTAAAATCATATATCACTTGTGATGGCCTTTGTATAGATATGGCCAGACGTGCAGTCTACCAATAACATCAGAGCGACAGCACTACGAACGCCCACAAGCGACATCACAGTACAGAGCCGAGCGACAAAAAGCGACAAAATCGCTGGCGGTGTGAACGGGGCTTAACTCAGTCAGCATAGTCAGAATCGATTGAACTAACTCAATTCAGCTGTTCTGAAGCTGAAAACCTCAGCTGCCCCCATCTTAGGGTAAGTCAACTTTTTACCTCAGAGTTCGTTGAATCTCCTTATTGAAACGGGCCCCCAATATTTTCTTTTTTTTTCTATTTAATGTATTGACTGCATATGCTTTTTCTGGGGTCATTTACTGGACGCCTTTTCACTTCAAAGCTTTGCGGATATTTTGTGAATAGTCATTATAAATATATAGCTAATGACCTTCAAAGGCCCAATGAATTGCCTTATTGGACAGGGGAGTACTCTGGGTTCAGGCCCTCCCCTCGGACAGTAAGCCAAATACGCATAACCTTTACTCTATTTAATCATATGTAAGTGTGAACTCGTGAATTTATATTATGCTCAGCCCGTTCTCATCCCAAGGCATCATCTAACTGACACTTTTGACCATGCGTCAACATCCGACGCACATGGCACCTTTTAGCGTCAATATGAGACGCGCCTCCTAGTGGTCTAACCCTGACCCTACCCCAAACCTAAACCTACCCGCGTCATCTAACTGACACTAAAGGTTGCCACGTGCGCCGGATTTAGAAACATGGTCAAAAGTGCCAGTTAGATGACGCCCTAGGATGAGAATGCGTTGTTACGCTGGGATTTTATCATTCTAGAGAGCATTGTATTGCACAAAAATGTGGACACCCTCTACGAATGTAAGATGAGTTATCATTATTTTTGGTCCATAATGCATTTATCTGTGTTGTGTTTATCTTCTAAAAGTCAACATCCTATGATAAATCTAGCTTATAGATGGATATTTATAGATATTTGAATTCAGTGTTTGATTTTTCAAAGGGTTGGCAATGGCTGTGAAATTCAATACTTGGAAAACGGTTACTAGTTGAAAAATTTTAATGTTTTTTTTCACCTATAGGGCACTTGGGAGCATTGTGCTCATCTCACCTCATCTGTCATCATTTTCATATGCAGAGAAATATTTTTAAAAGATTTATTTTTGCAATTAATGTTCCGCATCCAATTAAGATAGTCTCTTGACTGTCCAGATAGGCTTCATGCAAAGGACAACGAAAGTGCAATGAAATCCTGACAATGAAAGACATTAAAATAGATTGAAATGAATTAAAATGTACTACAATTCAAGCTCCTGATTAAATCAATGGGCTGACAGAAAATACTTTCCCCTTCAATAACTCTTGAGTAATAAAAAAGTCAAATATAAAACAAGTTTCTCATTATGGGCCGTGAAATCACTGTTGTGAAATGGAAGTATGATTATTCAAGAATGAATTAGTAGAAGTGTTTTGTCTTTGTATGTTAATCTGCATTTTGCCATGTTGTGGAAAAAAAAAATTGTTTGCACTTTATTAGTGTGTCAAACCATTTATTAAAATCTCTGCTGCTTTGCACGCTTTGATATACAGTAAATTGAAATTACTGTTTACGGAAAAGAATGAAAGATCCGATGGTGAATTAAAATGTGGACTGTCAATCAAAAAGTTAAAGGTCCTTTGTACAATAGCTACTCACATGATTTGACAAGTTTGGCATTATAGTTAATTCAAAAATGAAAGAATGTCTTGTTTTATTATCTTTATTTTTTTTTATTCAAAACATGGATTATTTTTCTTTTTCCCTATGGAACATATAAAGTAGAAGCTCTCTTTTTACAAAACAAACCAAAACAAAACAAAACACATGTATAGCACTATAAAAGCTTAATAAAAGAGATCCATATGCGCTTTAAAGCAAGTTAAGCTTTTCAAGTAAAGCAAGTTGTTTTTTCTCGCAAAATTGGTGTTTGCGTTTTCTTTTTTCAAAATGGGTCAAACCACAATTCATAACACAATTCAAGAGGTGCTATAGCAGGCATTAACAGACTTCTGCAGTTGGTTTTCTCTTTGTCAACCCTTGTGGAGTCTGAAGAAAATGTTGGTAAATAAATCAGCTGAAAATGTTTATTGCTAGCTACCTACACTCAAAAAAAAATATTTTTTGCTGTTTGTCAAAATTGCTTAATTAAAATGAGCTTAAGCAACACAATTGCTATACATTTTGTCTGAACTTAATTTGATTGTGTTCAATCTACTTAAATATGTCAAATTTAAGTTTACTTAATCCGTTTGTGTTGGATTACATGAATGATTTGTGTTGCATTAACTAAAACTGGGCTGTGCTTGTTAGTTCCCAGCATGCTTTGCATATGGCTGAATTAAGTGAGAATAAATGTCTAAATTAAGTGTTATTTTATGTGTTTTTGAGAAAATAAGAAAAGGGGAAGACTTTATAGTGCGCAATTGTGTTTAATGTTCAATTACATTGCAATTAGTAGTACCATTTAATTTACAGTAGGTGGAGAAGATTGGAGCATTTGGTTATGCTGAAAACTGATTAAGCAATATTTTCAGCAAACCTTTGGTTGATGGAACATGTAAACCTTATAATTAAAGATGCTATCAAGTGCAATTTGGTATAGTCCAGAAATGTATTAGTGTGACACTAAAATTTTATTGTAATAGAGGAATGAATATTATGAATTTGAATACCTGAATCATATCAGGGAGCCTTTTTAAATTCACTGACAATATGAAGCTGTGCCCAACCATAGTAAATTAGTTGAATGAACCTTAATATATTAAGTTGACCCAATTAAGTACATTAAATTGGAATAATATAATTGCATAATGCTGAAATAAAGCAAGTTTTTCATGTGGAAAACTTTTCCATATTTTTTTTTAACGTTCATTCAAAGATTTTTTTTTTTTTGAGTGTAAATAATAACACAATTGTTTGTGAATAAAATATATGAAGGGTTCAGATGCAAAAGCCTCTAAATGCCATTTGAAATTTTCTTCTTTAATGATGATTTTTATCAAGCTTGTATATTTAATTTCAGTGATTTCACTTAAATGACAATGATAATTACCTATTAATTGTTATTTAAGTGAAATTACTGAACTTAAATATACAAGTTTGATAAAAATCATCATTAAAGAAGAAAATTTCAAATGGCATTTAGAGGCTTTTGCATCTGAACTCTTCATATGCACTGACATGGTAACTCTATCAGCACCTTGATTATTAAAGTTTGCCAGTGATAATGCATATACTTACTCATTATTATTATTATGCATATGCATAAAGTTATAAATGCATTACAAGTAACGCAAGTAAAGTAATCCCATTACTTTTTCAAGTAACAAATAAAGTAACCAATTACTTTTAAATTTTCAAAATATCTGAATAAATTTTTCAGATAAGTGACGCAAGTTACTTTGTTTTCCCATTTTATTGACTGACAGCTCCCCTGTTCCCATGATGAGTAAAATTGGGAGTAAGTGTAGAGTAGAGGCATTGTGTACGCTGTGTGTGAACATGATGCTTATTGTAGTTCTAGACTAAACGCATGCATGCACTCATCTCACTTGCACAAAAACAGACTCAATGTTCCGCAAAATGAATAAAAACAGTGAAACTCAGAACATTACGCAAACCTGCGTAATTAAATGTGTATTATATGTAAATTAGTGTATTCTACAAACCCAATTCCATAAAAGTTGGGACACTGTACAAATTGTGAATAAAAACAGAATGCAATGATGTGGAAGTTTCAAATTTCAATATTATATTTAGAATACAACATAGATGACATATCAAATGTTGAAAATGAGACATTTTGAATTGCCATGCCAAATATTGGCTCCTTTTAGATTTCATGAGAGCTACAAATTCCAAAAAAGTTGGGACAGGTAGCAATACGAGGCCAGAAAAGTTAAATGTACAGATAAGGAACAGCTGGAGGACCAATTTGTAACTTATTAGGTCAATTGGCAACATGATTGGGTATAAAAAGAGCCTCTCAGAGTGGCAGTGTCTCTCAGAAGTCAAGATGGGCAGAGGATCACCAATTCCCCCAATGCTGAGGCAAAAAATAGTGGAGCAATATCAGAAAGGAGTTTCTCAGAGAAAAATTGCGAAGAGTTTGAAGTTATCATCATCAACAGTGCATAATATCATCCAAAGATTCAGAGAATCTGGAACAATCTCTGTGCATAAGGGTGAAGGCCGGAAAACCATACTGAATGCCCGTGATCTTCGGGCCCTTAGACGGCACTGCATCACACACAGGAATGCTACTGTAATGGAAATCGCAACATGGGCTCAAGAATACTTCCAGAAAACATTGTCAGTGAACACAATCCACCGTGCCATTCACCGTTGCCGGCTAAAGCTCTATAGGTCAAAAAAGAAGCCATATCTAAACGGGAACCAGAAGCGCAGGCGTTTTCTCTGGGCCAAGGCTCATTTAAAGTGGACTCTAGCAAAGTGGAAAACTGTTCTGTGGTCAGACGAATCAAAATTTGAAGTTCTTTTTGGAAAACTGGGACGCCATGTCATCCGGACTAAAGAGGACAAAGACAACCCAAGTTGTTATCAGCGCTCAGTTCAGAAGCCTGCATCTCTGATGGTATGGGGTTGCATGAGTGCGTGTGGCATGGGCAGCTTACACATCTGGAAAGGCACCATCAATGCTGAAAGGTATATCCAAGTTCTAGAACAACATATGCTCCCATCCAGACATCGTCTCTTTCAGGGAAGACCTTGTATTTTCCAACAAGACAATGCCAAACCACATACTGCATCAATTACAACATCATGGCTGCGTAGAAGAAGGATCCGGGTACTGAAATGGCCAGCCTGCAGTCCAGATCTTTCACCCATAGAAAACATTTGGCGCATCATAAAGAGGAAGATGCAACAAAGAAGACCTAAGACAGTTGAGCAGCTAGAAGCCTTTATTAGACAAGAATGGGACAACATTCCTATTCCTAAACTTGAGCAACTTGTCTCCTTAGTCCCCAGACGTTTGCAGACTGTTATTAAAAGAAGAGGGGATGCCACACAGTGGTAAAAGTGGTCTTGTCCCAACTTTTTTGAGATGTGTTGATATTTTTATTTGATAAGGGATTATTTTTCCCTTAAAATTATGCATTTTCTCAGTTTAAACATTTGATATGTCATCTATGTTGTATTCTAAATATAATATTGAAATTTGAAACTTCCACATCATTGCATTCTGTTTTTATTCACAATTTGTACAGTGTCCCAACTTTTATGGAATTGGGTTTGTATATTACATACAAATAACCCAGAGTTGTAGTTCTGGCATCAAACCCAATATATGTTAAATGACTATTTGAATGAAAAGCAAAACTCAATCATATATATTCTCTTTTATTCTTACTGTTGTTATAAACCAAATACATTTTTTTATTTCAACCTTGAAATAGTGCTCTGATAGTGCTGTCACTGCTGAATAATTAGGCGGTAATTATTCTTCGTAAATATCTCCACCATCAGAGCCTTGTGTTTTTTTTCCCATTACAGTACAAAACCTGTTTTTTTTAAGTCAAATTATTCCACGGATACACAGAGGATGGTCTTTATTTAGTGCTACTTTTGACAGCAACAGATGGGACTCCACCCCAGGGTAGCACGCAGGGTAGCTTGACAAAGCATGCCATATTTTACATTTAAATACCAGCAGTTGCTGCCAAATCTCAGCTCACGGAAACCAGATGCACTCGAGAAGTTTAACATCACAGACGCTATCAGCGTATCTGGTGCGAGCAGAAAAGTAGAGCGATATCTGAGTTAATCAAAACCAACAGGGCACACAACAGCGACCCAGGGCGACGGTGAACGAGTGCTTATAAATGTACACACTCAAGCAGACACAAACATTTTCCCACCCACCATATACTTACCATGTAAGCGATCATGCCATGCTCTATCGTGAACATTAGTATGATTTACAATTCGGACCATCTCGGTTTTTCCCGTTTATCAGTGGTAACAAAGGCAACAGAACAGACTTTAAAGACAAGCCAGTCGCAAACAGATACATAAATTAAGAAAATAAAATGAAATTCAATTTACAGGGGCTAGCTGGCGCAGTGTGCTCTCTCTCCTCCTTAATTAAAAAGCAGTCAGCTGAAGAGGGACTATGAAGGCAGACAGAGGGGAGCATGAGCCCCCCTTTCATCATCCCTGTAGTGAGTGGCGGCAAACTCCACTGAGACAACAGGCCGGAATAACACGGCTGAAGAAATTCCCTCCTCTGTGCTCTAGTTCCTTCTCTCTTTCTCTCTCTCTCTCTCTCTTTTTTTTCCATGCGTAGAAGCTAAGCTCTGCTAGTTCAGCTCACACATGCAGGACCACGCAAACTTAAGCCTGTTTGAACTCTATAATCTCTAGAGATGACACGTAATACACCATAAGGAGCACGTACAGGTTAAGGCGCCCCATTCACTAAACAGCTATACACTTTTGTGTGCAGAAACCTGAATCTTATTTACTAAACGCCTGCAATCCAGTTTCTAAATAAATGCACTGGAATATACGCAGTTAAAGGATTAGTTCACTTTTGAAAAAACTTTTGCTGATAAATTACTCACCCCCATGTCATCCAAGATGTCCATGTCTTTCTTTCCTCAGTCGAAAAGAAATTAAGGTTTTTGATGAAAACATTCCAGGATTTTTCTCCTTATAATGGACTTCAATGGGAACCAGGTCCAACCGAGGTCCAAACGACAGTTAATAACAGTTTCAGATGCAGCTTCAAATGTCTTTAAATGACACCAGACGATGAATAAGGGTCTTATCATGCGAAACGATCGGTTATTTCAAAGCTTATTCCAAAAATGTAACTTTTCTAAGGACAAATGCTAGCCTTGTAATATATTGTGAGGCGCGTTTGCAACGTCACGTAATACGTAATTACGTTCAAAAGGTCAGGGGTGACGTAGCCGCAAGTACAGAATCAAAATCGTCCGACATCGCTGTTTTACCTTTTAATTCCTTTTTTGTAAACGGCGTTTGAGTTAGTTTTCACGTTCAACTTGTAAACACTCTGACTCTGTACTTCTGGCTACGTCGCCCGTGACCTTTTGAACGTAATTACGTATTACGTGACGTTGCAAACGCGCCTCACAGAATGGAGAAAGGCTAGCATTTGTCCTTAGAAAAGTTACATTTTTGGAATAAGTTTTGAAATAACCGATCGTTTCGCGTGATAAGACCCTTATTCATCGTCTGGTGTCGTTTAAAGATATTTGAAGCTGCATCTGTAACTGTTATAACTGTCGTTTGGACCTCGGACCGTCTGGTTCCCATGGAAGTCCATTGTAAGGAGAAAAATCCTGGAATGTTTTCATCAAAAACCTTAATTTCTTTTCGACTGAGGAAAGAAAGACATGGACATCTTGGATGACATGGGGGTGAGTAAATTATCAGCAAAAGTTTTTTTTCAAAAGTGAACTAATCCTTTAATCTTTCAATAATTGTCAATTTTTAAAATTATAAAAACGTTGTTTTTAGCACAAACGCAGTGCCTGAACTTTCCAATGATTATTGATTGAACCAATATGCAGAACAGTGTAACCAAATATGTTTTCTGTATTACATACACATTTTATAGTTTTTACTTTTTATACTGGTACTTTCATTTGCCATTATTATTATTATTAATGGGACAATGGCTCCCATTGTGATGTAACAGACAGTTGGGACTAGCTGAACAAACTCTGAGTTTCAGAGTAGGTTTAGAGTTGTCAAATCCAAATAAATCCTAATTGGTTTAGATCAGGTTCAGCGGTCTTACAAAGCTTGGTATTTAAACAATCTCTGTCAACTCAGGTGTGATCCACAGATTGTGATTAACTCTAAAGCGTGAGAACATGAAAGTGTGACACATGCGGAAAATGGTCAATCGTATGGAACGTAGACAGTTTGATTCACATCTCAAGAAAGAGACGGCACTTCTCTTCTGAAGATTAAGAGATCATTTTGAAAATTATATTGAGATTAAAAGCGTTTCATATTAAAATATTTAAAAATATTTTCTATAGAATGTGTTTCCATATGCATACAGTACAGTTTGAATACATACAGCATGTTCAAGGACATTTTTTTCTGAAAGTTTAGTTCAGTTAATCTTTTTTTTTTTTATTATTAAATATTTAGCACCAAACAAATAATATTGTTCACAGTAATAAAACAACTATCACATAACTTTCTAGTGGGTGGCGATGCAATAAAAATGTAAATCAAAAGAAGAAAGAAATGCTGCATCAGGTTTGACGCAAGTGTTTCAGCCTGACACAGTTCATTTATCCTGGCCAGTTAACACTTCCCAAGACATATGCTCTAAGTGCAATACTCCCACTGTTTAGTGCAACTCAGGTTATATTATATGTAGATAATTTGTAATATTTAAAACACTGTAAATACGATCATAATCTGTAATTCTGAAAATGTTTATTCTGACTAGACCCAACTGTTACATTTTTTTTTTGTATTACTATGTTTCTTGTTGTATTTGTATATGTGCATTGGAAGCCTCAGCACAAAAAAAAAAAAAAAAAATCCTTGTTGGCAATAAAGCTCTTTCTGATTCTGATTCTACAGGCGGGTTCACAACGTGTGTACACTCTGCTTATTACACACACAGAGACACGCAGAAGCACAAAAAACATGCCAAATATTAAAAATGAAAGGATTAATATATAAAAGATTATTATTGTTTACCAAATATTTGATGGAATCCGGCTTGTCCCAAAGATGGTCTGCTTGCATGCTTTAACCTCGCGCACAAGCAGATCCACTTGCAAATTCTGCCATGTAAATAGAGAATCCGCTATGGCGCGAGTGCAAATGGCTTTTAAAGGGAATGGGAGAGGAGATTCTGATTGGTTTATTGCATGTTACACACCTTTTACTCATTAAGAGATTAAGGACAAAACTTTTAGTTTTTTCCCGTCGTTTAAGCTAGCAAAAGTGGATTCGGACACGGCCAAAGTGTGCTTGGCCAGTGTGCTTTAGGCCATGTGCTTAGATCGTTAAAATGGGTCCCCTATAGTGTTTTCACTGTTAATACTCTGGGTTGACTGCATGGGTTAACTTTTTCCCAGCTGTATTTTTGGAACCGGCATACCCCGAATAAGCAATATTTGGGATAATTGTCTAAGAGTTCAGGGTATGGGATGGTCAGTTAACCTGGCTTTCTGGAATAGGGGAGTGCGGGGCACAACCTAATGCGGGGTTAATGTAACAAAGACCTTTTACATCAACACATTCTCACCCCAAGGCGTCACCTTTGACCGTGCTTCAATATTTGACGTTTTAGGCGCCCTTTAGCGTCACTTACATGACGCGATCCTACGGCGTCATCTAACTGACGCTAAAGGAAAGCGTCAGTTAGAGGACGCGGTTAGGTTTAGGTATGGGGTGGGGGTAGGGTAGGGTACACGCGATCCTAGGGCGTCATCTGACTGACGCTAAAGGGCGCCTAAAGCGTCAGATATTGAAGCATGGTCAAATGCTTCCCAAGGCGTCAGTTAGGTGACGCCTTGGGAGTGAGATGGGCTGTTTACATAGTTAGTCAGGATCAAGCAGGTTGTGTTTCCGACCAGAAGACGGTCTCCCGCGAATTTGCAGAAAGTTTTGATAATATTTCGTGAAGATACTGGACAAAGAGTGTTTTGACACCATGCAAGTAATTTTTTTCCATCATAGTTTTTTTTTTTTTTTTTTTTTCGGTTTCTGAGTTGGGTGTATACGTTTCCAAATCTAACTTTATATTTCCTTAATCACTGTCTTGTTCGCTCAAACATAGCACTGTTTTGAAACATGTCAGCAATTCCTAGTTAATATTAGCTATGCTTAAAATATGTAATACACAGCGGGGTTAGTTGTAGCACAGTGTTAAAAAACAAGCTGCCAAGTGTACAATGATAATCAAATGAAAACAGGGAGCCACACAACTTTTCAGCTTTGAATATTTATTTATACATTTAACTTTGGACTTTCACAAACAACGTTGGAATTTAACATGTTTCAAATTTAGTTTACTATGCATTGATCATATGTTTATTTATTAAAAATATGGACTGTTTTAAATGCAATAAATAAATAAAATAAAGAAAGAAAATTTTGATTTTAAGCTAATTTATATTATTGTATAATATTATTATATTACTGTTATTATTAATAATAATAATTTCACAGACAGCTGCCATACACAAATCTAATTAAATTGCAATTACAACATTTTATGATTTTATTTATTATTATTTATTGCAAAACTGTGCTGCCCTTTCCTATTTCTATCCATGATATTGATCCATAATAGAAGGATGATTGGATGAGGAATGGATGTATGGATATCTATCTATACAGATGCACAAACAATATCAAACTATACAAATAAAATCGTACTGAATTTTGTGTGCCGCACACAAGTGTTACAACTAACCCCTCTGTCTGTGGGTAAGAGTTGAATCGAGCCAAAACCAAAATGTGTTAGGTTGTGCCCGCTCTATACACTCCTGGGGCCTGTTTCAGAAAGGAGGTTAAGTGAAAACTCTGAGTATGTTAACCCTGAAATGAGGGAAACTCTGGGTTTTCCGTTTCAGAAAGGGGGGTATATCAAACCCGAGAAAGCAGAGTAAGTCAAGCCCGTTTCTGAAAGAGAGGTAACTTATACTCAGAGTCAGTTACCATGGTAACTTACTCTGTGAACCTAACCTGGTCGGGAGCAGGTTTTCTTCGGTAAACCCAGAGTTTCTTGCGGTCTCCTCCCCTTTTTTAAAGAGGAAGTGCTGTTTAAACACCAACAACAATACTAAAATGTATTTACACATTCTTTAAGGAATATATATATATTGTTTGTCCATGGTTTAATTGACTAAATCTGTTTTGCAGCACTTTGCCAAAAAATAAAAGGATTAAAACATTTGCTAAACTTTTATTTGATTACCACTGTTTTGGATAATATATTTCTATTAAATCATTGAAAAAAATTTAATAAAATTTAATAAGTTATTCATGATAAAAAATAAGATGTCAATCATAATCATAATCAATTATTGAAGTTAGTTGATATTATGTTTTATTGAACAAATGTTTAATTTATTTAACTGTCATTTTAACTGATGAAAATAATAAACGTAATTTAATAATGCAGTTTATATATTTAACAATTGTTTAATACCATAAACCGTGATATTTTCTGAGACGGTTCTCATACTCTGAAACTCTCATACGTTACAACCCCACATGGGGGAGTCCCCCACCCCACCCCCGCTGTTAAACAAGTCACTCAGCAACTTTTACTCATGTTTTAAATTAACTACTTTTTACTTGAGTAGATTTTTTAGACTGGTATTTTTACTTTTACTTAAGTAAAAATGTATCAAAGTAATAGTAGACTACTTTAGGTTGAATAACATTCTTCCAGTTTCACCTCTGATATTATAACAGTTACTCTAAAATAGTTATGAATTATTAACAACAAATGACATCTTCAACGGTGTAGTTAGATTAATGTAATAATTACTATCTCTAGAAAGTATTGGTCTACATATTACTAAATCCTATATCAACCTCAACCACTTGAACAAGGAGGAGAGACAAGAAACTGCACTTTTAATGCTTTCAAATTAACAATATACAATTGCATGAATTATTCTTGAATTGATCAAAGTGTGTAGAGGGAGAAGGTTATATAAAAATATACCTTTTAAAAATGTATGCTAAATCCACTATTGTTTTATACTGAATTGGTCTATAGTTTATGCAGTAGCCTATTTAATGTAATTGCATCATATTTTATTTTAAATTAAAGAAGAATTAAGAGTAATCCCTTTAATTAAATTACAATATTTAGATTACTTGGTAATTAATTATACCCAACACCTCTTTTTGTCTGGCGCTGTTGCCATGGTGACTCGTAATATCTGCGCTCCATTGATAATGGCTTTTTATAGCTGTGGTGCACGCGCTTAACTCAGACTCAGTCAACTCAGAGTTAATTGAACTAACTCATTTCAGCTGTTCTGTAACCGAAAACTCTGAGTTTCCCATCTCAGGGTAAGTCAACTCTGAGTTCAAGCTTTAACTCAGAGTTGGTTGAACCTCCTTATTGAAACGGGCCCCTGGTGACTTCTTTAATAATGTATCAACAATGTTTAAAGGATCATGTGTTCAGTTACTTTTGTTTGTATCCCAGTTAAGTCTGCGACAGAGGTTTACATGTTCCACATCTATGGAAATATTCCTGGATAAGAAAAAAATCTGATCATATACTTACAGTATCTATGAACATGCACTTCCTTCATTTCTCTGCTACTTGTCTTGTGTAAAGGGCCAAAAAAAAAAAAAAAAAAAAGAGGCTTGGTCCATTTATCTCTAAATAGTAGCTTTCTGTTAGCTTTTTGAACTAATATGCGTGTTACAATTAGGGCTGTCAGTTAAACACCGGCGTTAACGCAAACCCATCATAACGGCGTCAGTTTTTTTTATCGTGCAATTAACGTTTTTGTTTTGGTCCTAGCAAACTTTGTAGTTTTTTTCTCACATGCTTTTGCAACAGGACGCGGCGCTGCACTTTGAAACTCATTCATTTCAATAGCTTGTGCCACGCGAGGCTGTTTTGTTGCTTCATCGACCAAAGCGCAAGACAAGAAACAAAACAACAGGCACGCCGCCGCACAAACTCGTTACTTTTAAAAAGTTGACAAATGGTTCCATTGACGAGACCAAAGTGATCTGTGTGTTTTGTCGCTGTAAACTGAGCTATTAACAATCGCAGCACGTCCAGTCTGAAGTACCACTTGATGATGGCCAAGCACACACACACAGCTGATGCAACTTCTCCACCCCCTCTACAATATCAGGACCTCGACAGTATTTCTTTCACCGTTTTATTGATGGACAGTGTTTTATTGTGTGAGAGATTATTTGCTCCAAGTGAGAATGTTAGTGTGAAATTGAACACAGTATATGCCAATGTTGTTTTTTTTAAAAAACAAACAAACAAACAAACAAATAAAAAAAAAAAAACAATTGCCAAAGCAAGCCGATCCACTTTTCCATGTTGATAAGAGGATTAAATTGAGAAAAAAATAATGGGACAGAAAGAAATCAAGAGACATTTAGAATAGATAAATATGTGCGATTAATCGCAAGTTAAAGGATTAGTTCACTTTCAACGCATTCTCACCCCAAGGCGTCACCTTTGACCATGCTTCAATATTTGACGTATTAGGCGCCCTTTAGCGTCACTTACATGACTTACATCACTTACATTTAGGTGTGGGGTGGGGTACACGCGATCCTAGGGCGTCATCTAACTGACGCTAAAGGGCGCCTAAAGCGTCAGATATTGAAGCATGTCCAAATGCTTCCCAAGGCGTCAGTTAAGTGACGCCTTGGGGGTGAGAATGGGCTGTCACTTTTGAAAAAAAACTTTTGCTGATAATTTACTCACCCCCATGTCATCCAAGATGTCCATGTCTTTCTTTCCTCAGTCGAAAAGAAATTAAGGTTTTTGATGAAAACATTCCAGGATTTTTCTCCATATAATGGACTTACATGGGAACCAGACGGTCCGAGGTCCAAACGATAGTTAATAACAGTTTCAGATGCAGCTTCAAATGTCTTTAAACGACACCAGACGATGAATAAGGGTCTTATCATGCGAAACGATCGGTTATTTCAAAACTTATTCCAAAAATGTAACTTTTCTAAGGACAAATGCTAGCCTTGCTCTATTCTGTGAGGCGCGTTTGTAACGTCACGTAATACGTAATTACGTTCAAAAGGTCACGGGCGACGTAGCCGGAAGTACAGAGTCAGAGTGTTTACAAGTTGAACGCATAGGTTGAACGTGCAAACTAACTTAAACGCCGTGTACAAAAAAGGAATTAAAAGGTAAAACAACGATGTCGGACGATTTTGATTCTGTACTTCCGGCTACGTCGCCCGTGACCTTTTGAACGTAATTACGTATTACGTGACGTTACAAACGCGCCTCACAGAATAGAGCAAGGCTAGCATTTGTCCTTAGAAAAGTTACATTTTTGGAATAAGTTTTGAAATAACCGATCGTTTCGCATGATAAGACCCTTATTCATCGTCTGGTGTCGTTTAAAGACATTTGAAGCTGCATCTGAAACTGTTATTAACTATCGTTTGGACCTCGGACCGTCTGGTTCCCATGTAAGTCCATTATATGGAGAAAAATCCTGGAATGTTTTCATCAAAAACCTTAATTTCTTTTCGACTGAGGAAAGAAAGACATGGACATCTTGGATGACATGGGGGTGAGTAAATTATCTGCAAAAGTTTTTTCAAAAGTGAACTAATCCTTTAACTATGACATTAATGTGATTAATTGCGATTAATATTTTAATCGTTTGACAGCACTAGTTACAATACATCCTGGTAACATTCTTGGTGTGGGTTGTCCGAATGACCAAGAAGTTCAATAATATCCTTCCTCTGTGAGAAATATCAGCCCTAAATGTACTAGACCTCAGCTGACCTGCAAAACAAGGTTGGTGCACTCGGCAATATAAGAGCACAGCTCCCTTGACACCTGGCTGGGCAGCTTTTCTTCAAACCTGCACACACATTCACAAAACAATGAGCCAACGTGTCCAGCTAGATGCCAAGCAGACCGTGGGCGGTCGTAGATGGTCATGTAGCTGGAGTGCCCAAGCCTGTGGGAGAAAGCTGTCAGACCTGTTTATATGCTGGCTGGGGTTCAACTTGAGACTGTCTGCTGAAATAGAGGAAGGCCAAGGGGCAAGGTGGAGGTGCAGCTCCAGGTAATGAGACGAAAACAAGCTCTTCCCAGCAGGTTAGGAGGAGGTCAGTAGGGAACACTGTAATTACTTAGAGTAGGCCTACTAGGAAAACTGCATCTACAGGGCAGCGAATTGACAGGACTCTGTGACTGGTGATTTTATGTTATGACATTTTATTTCACAAGTTCGGTTGGTAATATTGTGATCCCAAAAATGTATTCTCTTCACAAGCTCAATTCTTATGTATTAAACTTTTACTAATCTTTTGTAACAGCCTTTATTAAACTTTTGTGACATGGACTTTCAATGGAGGAAGAGAAACCTCTCAATTCTCCTTAATTTGTGTTTCGAAGATTAACAAAAGTTTTATGGGTCTTATGGAACGACATGAGAGAGAATAAATGGTCGAATTTTAAAGTCGGGAGGAAATCAAAATTGACGCCATTTCATTTTTTTTTTACTGCACAGTCTTGTGGTAAACAATGGGCTCTATGCACGGCGGTATTTCCGGTGAAGCATTAGGGATGCTCGATAACTTCCGCCGATCGTAGAGTCCAATGCAATACCGAGAATTTATATTGAATTTTATACTCCATGGTTATACTAACGAAACGTTAGTCACAAAAACAGATAAAACAGACACCCCCTCGTTGTGTTTATGCTTCTTTTTAAAATTATATTAAGTAAACATAACTATATATAAAATTACATCTAAACGTATGTACGTTTCGTTTCAATGACGGGAGGACAGTAAATTTTGAAGACTCTGCCATAATCCCGTTTTCCTCGGTTCTCCTCCGCTTAAATCTCCACAACCGGAAATGGACGAGCATCCTTGCGTCAAATGCGGAACTTATGCGTGCATATAGCCCATTAATTGTTAATTAATTAACAGCTAATCCACACACACGCAAAAATGACACGAGTTTCACGGTTTGAATAGAACGTCACCTCCAACTGTCCAAATGGAATGCCTACTTTTCCAGACCCTGAAAAAAAATTACTGAACACATAGTTTAATTAAAACTAACATTCTAATTCTATAATGGTACCATTTCTACAATTATGTAAGGGTTAATGCCCGACGAGGTGTCCATTGTCAGGTTTTAATGGACGACGGCGAGGCGTAAACCGGCCGACGCGCAGCGGAGGACGGTTGCCTCCGCCGAAGTCCATTAAAACCTGACAATGGACACCTCGGAGGGCATTAACCCGCTTATACCATGGTCACTTGCCAAATAAAACATTAGTTTATATTTTAATTAGGCTAAATCTAGTTTTTACAAATAATAACTTGACTGACTGTTTATCTAGCAACCGAAGATATTTATAGTCCGCTTATACCATGGTCTGGGTGAATACTCGATTCTGATTGGCTGCAGGGTGTCCGTTAAAAAGTGATAGAGGACACCTAGTAAAGTAGTTCTGGTGAAACTGCCTGTTTACCATTCGAAATTAATAAATAAATGCGCTGCCTACAACGGCTGTGAGTAACCATAGCAACAGGCAGTCACATGCTCTATCATCTAACGTTAGATATTATAGCCTAATACAACAATGAGCGACTTCGTGCTATTTCTTTTAACATTTATGGAGAATATGGCAACTTTGACGACTGGTATGCTGCTGAAGAAAGAAAAAATGTAAATAAAACGGAGAAAATTACACCGCTGCTGCGCTGCTCCATTGAACTCTATTGGTAACGACGTAACTTGCGACCATTGGATAACGATGCTTTCGGGAAACGCACCCCTGAATGAGACCCTGCGGGAGTTTTACGCAGCTGTCCAGACAACCAAGGCAGGAGAAGGCTGAACGTTACAGCGTTTCAAGCCTAAGGAGCCTGAGGCAAATGACCCTCTCTTTGATCTGATTAATTTATTGCCCTCTATAACGTTAAGCGCAAATCGCTGGAGCTCAGAGCTAATTGTTTTTTATTGTTGTTTGATTAATTGTTTTATGTGTAATAAAAAAAAACTATGCCTACCTTTGTGTTTCATGAAAAAAAAAATGCATTTGTGAACCTGAAGGGATACGAGCTAAGCGGACTATAAATATCTCCGGTTGCTAGATAAACAGTCAGTCAAGTTATTATTTGTAAAAACTAGATTTAGCCTAATTAAAATATAAACTAATGTTTTATTTGGCAAGTGACCATGGTATAAGCGGGTTAATGCCCTCCGAGGTGTCCATTGTCAGGTTTTAATGGACTTCGGCGGAGGCAACCGTCCTCCGCTGCGCGTCGGCCGGTTTACGCCTCGCCGTCGTCCATTAAAACCTGACAATGGACACCTCGTCGGGCATTAACCCTTACTTAGCTCGTATCCCTTCAGGTTCACAAATGCATTTTTTTTTCATGAAACACAAAGGTAGGCATAGTTTTTTTTTTTATTACACATAAAACAATTAATCAAACAACAATAAAAAAAACAATTAGCTCTGAGCTCCAGCGATTTGCGCTTAACGTTATAGAGGGCAATAAATTAATCAGATCAAAGAGAGGGTCATTTGCCTCAGGCTCCTTAGGCTTGAAACGCTGTAACGTTCAGCCTTCTCCTGCCTTGGTTGTCTGGACAGCTGCGTAAAACTCCCGCAGGGTCTCATTCAGGGGTGCGTTTCCCGAAAGCATCGTTATCCAACCATGGTGGTCGCAAGTTACGTCGTTACCAATAGAGTTCAATGGAGCAGAGCAGCAGCGGTGTAATTTTCTCCGTTTTATTTACATTTTTTCTTTCTTCAGCAGCATACCAGTCGTCAAAGTTGCCATATTCTCCATAAATGTTAAAAGAAATAGCACGAAGTCGCTCATTGTTGTATTAGGCTATAATATCTAACGTTAGATGATAGAGCATGTGACTGCCTGTTGCTATGGTTACTCACAGCCGTTGTAGGCAGCGCATTTATTTATTAATTTCGAATGGTAAACAGGCAGTTTCACCAGAACTACTTTACTAGGTGTCCTCTATCACTTTTTAACGGACACCCTGCAGCCAATCAGAATCGAGTATTCACCCAGACCATGGTATAAAATCCGTTGGAAGGTAATGTTATTTTTATTCCAGTGATCCTGTATCATCTCTCATCTCACTAACACGACAGTGGGCAGGGCCAAAGATGTGATGATGTAGAAGTAGGCGTTGACTTTCTTCTCCAAAGGTGGTCTTTCATTGCACTATTACATACATCTGAAACCAGTCTTTTTTTGGAGCTTGGTTTCAATACAAGTTTTGAGTCCTGAAACTTATGGCGCTTTTCCACTACACAGTACCAGATCGACTTGGCTCGGCTCGCCTTTGTTTGGTTTTCCACCATGTAAAAGTTGAAGAGTTCAGATGCAAAAGCCTCTAAGTGCCATTTGAAATTTTCTTCTAGAATGATGATTTTTATCAAGCTTGTATATTTAAGTTCAGTGATTTCACTTAAATGGCAATGATGATTACCTATAAATTGTTATTTAAGTGAAATTACTGAACTTAAATATACAAGTTTGATAAAAATCATCATTCAAGAAGAAAATTTCAAGTGGCATTTAGAGGCTTTTGCATCTGAACTCTTCAGTTGTACCTGTTCCTGCTTTCGAGTACTTTTTTTGTACCACCTCCGGCGAGATTCTGAGCGAGCTAAGGCGATACTAAAATGTCACGTGAAAACAATGCCGACTGCTGACTGGTCAGAGAGAATCGTCACCATTCACAGCGTCATCATTACACACGCCAGATGGAGTATCCAGAACAACCCCGCTATTTTTAAATAGTTTGGCCCCCAGAGATAGTTACTAAACTAACTACTATTATTATGGCAACTCGAAAGAATACGCCGTGGTCAAACGAGGAGGTGCCGACTTTCCTTTGTTTGGTGGCCGAAGAGAGGATCCTGCGAGAGATTGATAGGGCAACGAGGAATGAAAGGCGTTGCTATGACGATGTGGCGGAACTGTCTGCAATGGAAAACGGACTGAAAAGTCGAGCCAAGGCGAGCCGAGTCGAGTCGAGCTGGTACTGGTAATGGAAAAGTGCCTTTGCAGGATGTTCTTATAGTACAATGACCTCATTCATGTCGAAAGATCATTGTACATTGTACTTCTCAATTCAAGACCCCAAAATATCCAGTTCTGCACTACTATATAATCCCCAAGTAAAGTGAAGGTTGCTGTGTATGATGGAAGGCTCAAGCATGAGACTTGACTTGAGCTCTATATCCTCTACTTAATTACAGTATATAAAATCGAAAAGAATAAAAATAGAGGTGGCTTCGGGGTGCTTGAGGTATTTTTTTTGTCTTTTTCTATCAGACATATATTTAGTAGATAATGAAAAGAAGATGTCGGGAGAGATCAAAACTCCTGATTATTGTTACGTTCTGGATGGTTAATTATATATATATATATATATATATATGAAGAGTTCAGATGCAAAAGCCTCTAAGTGCCATTTGAAATTTTCATCTAGAATGATCATTTTTATCAAGCTTGTATATTTAAGTTCAGTGATTTCACTTAAATGGCAATGAAGATTACCTATTAATTGTTATTTAAGTGAAATTACTGAACTTAAATATACAAGTTTGATAAAAATCATCATTAAAGAAGAAAATTTCAAATGGCATTTAGAGGCTTTTGCATCTGAACTCTTCATATATATATATATATATATATATATATATATATATAGTCCCATTGTGTTTAATTAAATGTGTACTGGATGGCAGATATGTTGAAGCATCAATACCATGTAGAAAATATGTGCCAGATGTTTAGTCTAGACAACGATTCATACTATGATTTTATGATGGATGTTATGTGCTTGTTGCAAAAGTGTTATGTCCATTAAAATATATATCTGAACCTGAAGTTAGTTGAAGGTAATTTTTTCCATCTTTTATCATTTATGTATTTATTTATTTATGACAAGTGGCCAGATTTAGTGGCTAAAGTCAGGATAGTAACACTTTATTTGAAGGGGTGTGCGTAAGACTGACATTAACATGACATAACACCTGTCATGAACATGAAGGAGTCTTTATGAATGTTTAAGACTTTTTTCATTAAGATCCATTTGGTAAATTATGACACTTTTAATGCAAAGTTGACATTGTTTAAAATGTCTTTGTTATGACAACTTGACATTAACAAAGACAAAAAAACAAAAATGTCTTGATTACGACAACTTGACATTAACCAAGAAATCATAACCTGTCAACCTGTCATAAATATGTCATAACAGGTCTAATTGTCAAAATTAAAGAAGTTATTTAGCTTTGTGTTAACATTACATTACCCTGTCATATGTTATGGTTGGTTTTAACTTTTGGTTGTCATGACACCATTATAACTGTGACATGAATATTTTACTTGTCCTCAAGTAAAGTGGAACACATTGTACTAGTTATAAAGATGTCATTAAGGGTTGTTACACTGTCAAATGATTTAACAACAGTGTCATTAATATTTCCCCTTACCCCAAGTAAAGTGGAACATGTTGGACTAGTTATGATTTCTTGGTTAATGTCAAGTTGTCATAACAAAGACATTTTAAACAATGTCAACTTTGCATTAAAAGTGTCAATTTACCGAATGACACTTAATGACAACAGTCATAAACATTCATAAAGCCTCCTTCATGTTCATGACAGGTGTTATGTCATGTTTATGACAGTGTCATGACATTCTTATGCACACTCCTTCAAATAAAGTGTTACCGTCAGGATTTACTAAATACACACAGTGAAAAATTAGGGCAGAAAAGTTTTGCGACTGACCTTATTGCGTGCATTTGTAGGTGTTTGAGACACGACATTTATGGGAGGATTGCACTAGTCAATTTACTGGTAGTGCCATTACTTTACCACCCTAAATTAAGCATGTCTTAAACCAGAGGCTAATTTGCGCTGCTATTGGTTGATTGCTTTGCTTATTATGGAAATGATCTGACTGCGTCTGTGTTCTTTGATTTGTGCGCTCTCAGTAGATTATGCGCAGAGCATTCCACTCCCATCTGTGATTTTTTTTTTTGGGAATTGGAATTTTGGAATTTAATTTGCCCTGTTTAGCAAAGAACACTAAAAAATAATCAGTACTTTGTTACACACTGCTGTCTTCCTAGACTCAATTCACTCTGAAGAATCTTGCAATTGGTTACAGTAAACAGCAGTGAAGATCTTTTAAAGTGCTGTGTGTTCAAGGACTCCATGCATTTATCCGTCTGTTCTCCAAACCGATTGTCCCATCGCCAAACCTGGAGCCTATCCCAGCGTCTCAGGCCACAGGGAAAGATCCTGGCCGGATGGCCAGTCCATACAAGGAAGACACACACTCACATATTCTGCTCAAGGACTCATTCTTAGATATTCCTGGGCCAAACACACTTCAGTTCAATGCACCTAGATTTCAATTAAAAGCGAAATGGAATAATTAATGCATTGTCAATTTACATGGAAAAAACAATGAATTTTTAATTAAAAAAAATAGTTGTATTACTGGAAACTAAAGTTAACAAAGATTAACAAACACAGTAACATTTTTTTTTTCTCATGGTTAATTCATGATGTTAGTTAATACATTAACTAATGTTAACAAATTAAACATTGTAAAGTATTACAGACAAAACTACGTACCAAATATATTTAGGCTTTGCTTTTATTCTTAAATAAACATTGATCAACACATTGATGATATAATTGTCATTAACAATTAAGAAAACTATATTGATGTTGTATATACTGTACATTTGGTGTACATTTTGAATAATTGTAAGGACATTTTGTAGTTTACTCATAGACGGAATGTAAGGAAAATAAAACATACCCTTTTAATCAGTATTTTTGACTTGAACTTTAGAGAATGTATTGGATTAAGTTTTTGTTTTAAGTGTAAACATCACTAAATGAAGAGTTCAGATGCAAAAGCCTCTAAATGCCATTTGAAATTTTCTTCTTTAATGATGATTTTTATCAAACTTGTATATTTAAGTTCAGTAATTTCACTGAAATAACAATTAATAGGTAATTATCATTGCCATTTAAGTGAAATCACTGAACTTAAATATAAGTTTGATAAAAATCATCATTAAAGAAGAAAATTTCAAATGGCATTTAGAGGCTTTTGCATCTGAACTCTTCAAATGTTGAGCTATTTAATTCAAGATCTTGAATGTTTGGATCTTTTAATTGGAAACCAAGACAAACAAAGCATTTGTAATATAATCATTATTTATTAATTATTTTGTTTTCAGTGCTCAGAAAAGCAAACAAAAGACACTTTCAGGCAAAGCACTCGCATTTAAAAGTACCCAAACCTTTCAAGACATTTGCATCAATACAATTAAATGATTTCATTGTGCATCCATTACCATCATGCATGTAAAACAGCCTAGGGCTCTGTTAATAAAGCCGCTTTACGCCGTTTTGTTTATTTGATGTTGGCCCCACAGCTCTCCGACTTGATTGAAAAATATTTGAAATGATTGCGTAAAGGTGTATTTGCTTTACCGTCTTACTTGTCTCTAAACTTCCTCAGAGAACAGTCCTCGAAAATAAGTCATTATGCTTGCAGGCGCTGCACTCCCACCACTGCCCTTTGTGTACGAAATTATGAAAGAGAGTTGCTCATGAAAACACTTTCATTAGCGTGTTTATCACCCTCGACAACAAAGCCCTAACCAACAACCCAAAATAAACGCACATTCGCATATATATTTCAGGCAAGGACTACCCTATTAACATAACAAAGACAGTGATGGTGGCATGGGATGCAGTAGGGACTGCTTGTAGGAGCACAGCCAATCTGTTTGCGTTCTTTGGGGAAATTAGCTGCTCTCAGACCTGTTTTTAGAGCGGACGGAAAGACAAGTTTGTGCTCTGAAAGAGAGTGCCGTCACTCAGGGTCAAATCCATTATCCGGTCTTGACTGCCTTTGGGTATGTTAAGCTCTAATCCTAGAAATGAGACAAAAATGATTGTGAAGCATTGTTTCAGAATAGTAGATTTTATGAATATGGCAAATGTGCGCTACCTATTTAATTTGTTTGTTTATTAAATATTTTTCTTGATTTGATTCTCTTGATTTGATGTGGCTGGGCGCATTTGATTGTATTCTTCTCTAAATCACTAGATATCACTAGAAATATATGAAGAGTTCAGATGCAAAAGCCTCTAAATGCCATTTGAAATTTTCTTCTTTAATGATGATTTTTATCAAACTTGTATGTTTAAGTTCAGTAATTTCACTTAAATAACAATTAATTGGTAATTATCATTGCCATTTAAGTGAAATCACTGAACTTATACAAGCTTGATCAAAATTATCATTCTAGAAGAAAATTTCAAATGGCACTTAGAGGCTTTTGCATCTGAACTCTTCATATACAGTAGTCAACATATGAAGTGGATCAAAACCTTTCATCCAAATTATATAGTTTTGAACAATACCCGTTCTTGTTTGACTATATATATACTGTAACACATTACAATAAGCTCTCATTTCTTAACATTAGTTGATGCATAGTTAACATGAACTAATGTAGTTAATGTTGGTCCTTTTTTGTTCATGTTAAGTGACAGTGAATGTTCACAATGCAAAATTTTGACATAACACTTTGTTTTACAGCGTCCTTGTTACACATGACAAGTACTTATTATAGTAATAACAGTAGATTATGGATATACATACAACTAACACTAAACCAAAACCTAAAGTGCATGTTGTTAAATTATAGTACTCAGTAGTTTAATAAATGTGTAATTACACTGTAACAAGGACACCACAAAATAAAGTGTAACCAATTGAAAAGGTGTTAGTACATGTTGAAGTTAACATTAAAAAAGATTTAATAGAAATATTCTTTATTGTTAGTTTATGTTATCCAATGTAATCGGCTAATGCACTGTAAAAAAATATATGCCTCTCCAACATAAAAATTTCTAGTGACCCGTTGCACCTAAAATTTTTAGTTGGCCCAATTTAAGTTGCGGAAACCAACTTATTTGTGTTGTGCTGACTACCCCTGCATGTCGACCTAACTTGAAATAGAATGTTGTCAATTAAATATTTTCTGTTGACTAAACAGCTTGTTGGGCCAATGAACAGACTCAAATTGAAATAAAATGTTGTATTAATTAAATATTTCATGTTGGCCAAAAAGTCTATTTTTCATTAATGTTGGTCAAAAAAGTATCTTTTTCATTATTTCAAATAAATTACACACTAGGCTCTGATAGAGTACATTTTATGCATTTATTAAAATACAAAAGACTTGCCTGTTAGTCTCAAGTAAAATATTACACAAGTATTCAAATAGTGCCGAAACAAGATCTGAGAGTTCAAGAAAGCATGGCATATAACTTAGTCAATAGCTGTACAACAAATATCTGCTTTACTCAGTAAAACATGACAGTGGCTTTGCCTGTAAACATATGACATTTTTAGTCTGTTAGTCTAAGACTAAGGGCAATTACTGTACATTACATGGAAAAAATAAAATACAAAGTACTGCCCACTACTTTCAGGTTACATATGTCACTATGTACATTAAAACAGTTCTATTGGCAAAATAAATCTCTACTTTAAAAAATTAAACATTCTAATATTTCTCAGGGATGAATGCTTTGTAGGGATGGGCAACGATTAATCGCATCCAAAAAAAAGTTTGTGTTGTCAGTCACTTCAGTCAGTCACTTCCAGGATCCCCATTTTCATGGCCTTTGTGTGTGGCCCCAGTGCCTCAGTATTCTGTGAAACACAATAAATGACACTAAGTGTCAGACTGAAAGCATAATGTCTTATGCAATCATTACTGCATCTCAAACAGTAATAGCATAAATATATTCAAATTACCTTAATAGTCTTTGAAATTGAAGCTGGCTCTCTCAAGTACAGGGGAAGACCACGAAGAACAGCAAACCTATAAATAGTTAGATCTGTGGTCTGCCAAAAACACAGGTCATCAATAAGACATTATTAACCCATTTAATCCCATTTTTCCAAAAAACACAAAAATATCCAAATCATGTGTCATTAGTGTGCGTGTGGGGCGCTGGTGTGTGTGCGTGTGTTGTAAAAATACAAACACAGTCTGGATGAATGCAGGGAAAAGAACATTTACCTACTTGCCAATGATGAAGTCTGTAGCCTGTGTCTTGCTGCAGATGAAAATGTACAATAGCGGCACTGCATTTAGCTTTAAGTCTGAAAAAATACCTGAAATACAAACAAATACAAATGCATAAATAACTCATAGTTCTATACACAGAACAGCCATACTTCAGTATTTATTAGGGTTTTCTTAAAAGTACTTGTGCAAAGTACTAGCTGCTAACACGATGGCACACGTGCTTTGAATGGAAACTAACTTAGACCTAACGTTAGCCTAAATGATCAGTCACTCTGTGATAGCAAAAGCACCAAGTTAGTCGTCAAGACTAGCTGTCTGTTGCAGTCAATTATCACACATATCAAGAATGCAACTGGAATTTAAAAATATTGACCATTTAAAATATTAAACAGGAACATACGGTTGCCACCTATGTCTGATAAAAAACCGGGACATATCACAACCCGCCCACCGGGAATTACATGCGTTTCTAACATGTCGAGTGCGAGGTCTCCCCCTCTCTGCCGTGCACGCGGCCGCGCACTACACAGTTTGAACATTCACGTAGCCTTTCGGAAACGAATGAGTGCTTAAATTTCCCGAGGCTGGTTATTAAAAAGAAGGACAAATGACAATCCTGGTAAAACCGGCACAGGTGGCAACCCATGCGATGCTTAACCGTGTGGTTCAACGTTAAAACCGCATGCCAGTTGGAAAGGAATGCTAAAGCTTTATGTTAAAATTATTTAATTACTGTAGTTAACGTTACTCATAATAGATATATTCTTAACCTAAATTTGCTAATTACCTCCCTACACAAAGAAAGGAACAAACTTTGATGCACTCACCAATTCAATGTCGAGACTTGTGGCGGGGGAAATTCAAAAGCCTGGTAGAACTCCTTTGCGCATGCTCAGACGATTGACGCTGTTCCCTCTTGCTCGGCCAAAAAACATAATATTTTTTGTGCAATGTTAAAAATTCTGTGAACACCATTATTTATTTTCTCCTGATGAACATTTTGTAGTACAGTCATGGAAATCATGTAATCATTGATCAAACATATTTTTCTTTTTTGACACAACCATTATGTTGATCCAACATGTATATCCTCATTTGTACAACTATTTGCATCAATAATTTTTTACAGTGTGTGAACAAATAAAACTTAGCCGTGTTACTGATATTTTCTGAATCTTTAATGCTTTCTGTATTGTTTTAAAGAAATGAATTGTAATGTCAAGACTCAGAGACATAGATGGAACTGAACCAGACAGGTATTAATTGATAGAGGAAATATGCCAGAATATGGCAAGCTGTTTTAGCTTTTATTCATTTCCAGGATATGAATTCTTGATATCAACAATTCATTTTTTTTTTGATATATCTGTAATTGTATTTTCACTAGTGAAACGTCACCATAGGCTGCCATTCAAAATAAATTGTTGATATCAAGAATACATTTTTATCATTTTTATATCAATAATTACATTGTCACAAGTTAAAATGTCTATTCTTGATATCAACAATTCAATTGGTACTAGTAAAAATGATCATTTTTGAAATTTGAAAATTTATTTTGTATATCAATATTATTTCAGATGTTTAAAATGACGTTCTTACTAACAAAATTACATTCATGATATCAGAAATTAAAATTGTCACTAGTAAAAATTTAATTTTTGATATCAAAATGAACATTGTTACTGGTGGCACTTCAGTTGTGGATTTCAAGAATAGACATTTCATCTAGTAACAATTGAATTCTTGATATCAAACATAAAGGTTTTTACTAGTAATAATTGTATTTCTGATATGTGAAATGAGAATTTCAACTAGTTAGAAATCAGTTCTTTTCAAGAATAGACATTTCAACTAGTAACAATTGAATTCTTGATATCAAACATAAAGGTTTTTACTAGTAATAATTGTATTTCTGATATGTGAAATGAGAATTTCAACTAGTTAGAAATCAGTTCTTGATATCAACAATTGGTTTTGAATGGCAGACATTGATTTCACTTGTGAAAATAAAAATTGTTGATATCAGAAATGTAATTGTTGATATCAAGAATTGAATTTCTGATATCAAGAATTCATATTCTGGAAATGAATAAAAGCTAAAACTTTTGCTGATGACGATAGGTGGATAACTGAGTCTTTTCTCTCTTGACAGTGCATAGGTGTAACGTGACAGATAGTAGAGCACACACCATTCCAGGAGCTTAGAAAAGGTAAGTGAAGTAGTTATGGTTCAAGGTAGAGGCTGGAGAACACAAGAAAGACGCTCAAAATTGCAGGAGAGGATTGAGGGGGATTGCCACTGGAGAACAGGTAGTACTTAGGTAGGTATGAGTCATCTTCCACATTTAAGACCAGGCAAAGAGGGAGTGAGAGGTCTGTGCTCTTACAGCGCTCTTGATGAGGGATGATTAGGTGCAGGTGATGAGCAGGAGGAATGCTGGGAATTGTAACAAATTTTATGAGGTGGCTAATTTGTATGAATTCATATGACCTCATACAAGTGAATCATATATCATATGAATTGCCGTGAGATCGGGTTAGAAGGACTGGTGTACTTGGAACAGTCAATGAATTGAACAAAAATAAATTATTTTATGTATTAAGTAAAATCTTTATTTTGAAGTAACACATAAAAGTATTAGCTTATTATTATTAGTGGTCCACAGTTAAATCACTAAAGTCGAAAAATATTTTTCTGCTTGGCTGATGTGTTGAAAGCGTGACTTTTATCTTGAATGCGCTGAGAATGCAGTATCTTTATTAGTTTAACATATTTTTTTTTTCAGTCTTTTTAAAAAATATTAAAGGGACAGTTCACCAAAATGAGAATTAGCCCTTGATTTAAATACCCTGAAGTTTTTTTTTTTTTTTATGACATTCTTCTTTCAGACAAATACAATCGGATTTTATTTTTATCATATTGTAAAGTGACCTTGAGTTTGCAGAAAGGACACATGACATATGAAATAAACATATTATTAACAGGATTATGGGTGTAGTGAAAAAAAACAACAACAAAAAAAAACTACCCTGTCATCCTCAATCTGGTCCTGTTTGTCCTGAAAAAAAAGCAAGAGATTTATTTTAACATGCTGTATGAATAAGTATTGCAACTAATGACTGTTGTTTAGAAATCCTTAATAAAACTTTAGCACTGAATTAAACATGAGAGTAAAAACCTTCACTTTTATTACCCTATAATATTTCATACAAAATAATTGCAGATACCTGAAGATGTAGTACCTCCTTCAACTGGAAAAACTCCAGCGAGTTATATCACGCATTAAAATAATAACTTCATGGGGCTATGGAGGCTAAATGAGACTTGGAAATTGTGTTTCTGTGCATTAGAATAGCTATAATATAATTGTAAAATGACTGATGTTAGTGAACTGTCCAGGCATAATTATCCAAATGAATTAAAACCTGGGGGGGTCACATCTGGGGATGTAGTCCCGGATCCGATTAGTGTCAGGAATCTTTGGAATTAGAGATCCCGTCCCCCCGTGGTCACACTAGAATGCAATAGACTTCAGCACAGGCCCTTCTGGCTGCAACAGACAACAGCCTTTCAACACCTGAACCGCTAAATTGCTTTTGGAGACCTGGCCTCTTTAGTGAAGGAGAACCAGTGCTAGAACCTGTCTGTCATTCTGCTCTCGTCCAGCCCTGAAGATTTAGAAAAGAGCAACATGAAAAGAAGACGAAGAGGGAGAGGAAATGAGTGCAAAGCATCCTCTTGAGGGACCAAGTGACTCTGTGGACTGACTTAAAATAAATGCAAAAAAAAAAAAAAATCCCAATATGATAAATGGTGTGGCTTTAGCTCAGAGGTTGCTGGGTGAGCAGTGCCTTGGGGGACGTCTCTCAAAATGACACCGGTATTGAGTGGTCTAATTTAGCCCAGAAGCTGAGATTTTTTTTTTTTTTTTTTTTTTTGCAGTGCGAGAGACAGGAGTCCTCTGTGAACGCAAACAGACGGCTACTGCCTAGGTCGGACTTGACGTGCATGATTGCAGCTTCATATATATTTTTCCTCCTTTTTCCTTCAGCCTCAGGAATGTATTATTGGCATAGCCTGTTACCATGGCAACGCCTTCTCTTTACTTGACATTGTGGCAGCTACTGAGAGCTGATTTGTTGATGCTATTAATTAAAACTCAGCTGAACGAGAGCACTTTGTACAGCGAGATCCAACTGTAGGCGTTTATCATGTGTCTGGCATGATATGTGCGATTTCGGTGACTGATGTGTTGTTATATGCATCAATATTTGAAAATATCTTAATATATATATATATATATATAGAGAGAGAGAGAGAGAGAGAGAGATAGACTAAAATAGCCACCGAAGCATGATAGCACTAAGTTTTGATCCGTTTGAGTTAACATCACGCTTGTTGAACTGAAAAAAAAAAAAAAAAAAAATTGCATTTTACCCGCCAGTGTTTTTTTTTTTTTTTTTTTTTTTTAAGTTGACAGCCAACACCAGCATTTTTTATAATTTTTTATAACATTTTTCATGGCTCCCAGAATATTTTTTTGTATGCATATATGATTATGCAAAATTTTAAAAGAAAGATCAGACCCTATGCTTTTAAATAAAAGAAAATGCTTAATGCCTGAATGTGTGCTTCATAAAAAAATTAAATAAAATAAAAAAAAGCTACATTTTGAGTGAGAAAATTGCATTTTCTCATCTGGATGGGATTCAGAATGATGATCAAAACATAAATTGAGTAGATCTAGTCCATCAACACCCTAAAAACGTCACAGTCCTATAGCTTGTTCTGGGTCAACATTTCATGCAGTAACATTAGGCAGACATTAGGCATTTGATTTATAGGCTGTTTAAAGGAGCTGTATGCAAGAAATTTATATGATACATTTTCCCTGATATGTCACTAGACATAAAGAAATCATGTTCATTTCAAATACTTATATCACTGACAACAGTAGTCCAGCCAGGATATTGTCTTTTAAAAAGTAAAGTTGCAGCTCTCAACTGATATTGATGTTGTCATGTTGTGTTTTGTTCTGATGGTCCACCGATCTACCAATCACAAAATCAGTAGTGTTGCGGCATTCGGGTTGCCAGCTATTCTCTTGTTACCACAACTGCAGATACAAACGTGTCAGAATGGGCTTTATGCCCAGCTGCACTACTTCCTGAACTTCAGCCAGCTCCTTGTTTCCTGTCTGCCATTATTGGTCAAATTAATTAATTCAGGTGTACCTGACCTCAGTAGGCATGGCAACAATAATCAGACACACCTGAATTAATCAATTTGACCAATAATGGCAGACAGGAAACAAGGAGCTGGCTGAAGTTCAGGAAGTAGTGCAGCTAGGCATAAAGCCAATCGGATAAAAAAAAATGTGTAACATTGTGAAACCAAAAAAAAAAAAAAAAACTCGATATGAATCTGAAATACTTTGTGACAAAGTCCGAAATAAATAATTAACAGAAAAAAGAAAAAAAAAACTCACTGTGTAGGACTCGTCACTTGCAACTGGAAGCTTCCTGCTGGATCCTGCAGCATATCTGGCAACCTCAAATCAAGGGGTGGGTTGATATACCGCTCTACAGTAATTTGAAAGTGATTGCAGTACCAGTTTTGGCCACAATCTTGCATACGGCTCCTTTAATGTTGATGATCGTGTTATTTTACATATGCTTACATATTATATTGCTTGCTTCTGCTTCTTCACCTGTGTTTTGATCAGGAGATTCCATAATCTTTCATAAGATGTGTCATAGTGCCCCCTAGCGTATAACAGTGAAAACACGGAAAGCCGTAAATTTACGTCAATGGCAGGAAAGCAGTGTCTTACAAATGATTGCTCCTTCATAGTTCAAGAGAATACGCGTAGGGCTGGTTATAAATGGATTTCTCAATTTTAATTGATTCTTATTTTGATGAACCAATATCGATTCTCAAATCTTTTAGGCTATGCTATTTTCAGTTCATGCGTGAACAAATTTTCCCTAAACGAAATTTAGGGAGGCCTTTCAATCCATTCAATCCATCCAAGTTTTTTTCTTTGTTCTGAAATATTCTCAGCTTTAAATATGTCAATTTTGTCACAAAACAATAACAAACAATAAATGTGGGTTTGGCATTCTTTAATGTGGTGTGACATCTGCCTCAGTTCAAGTCACGTTATAGCAGGAAATAAAAATGAATGCACATCAGCAGAAATGTTGAAAAAAAAAAACAGTATTACTAAAATGCACTGATAATCCGTCATCGACATAATTAAATGAGAAAAGTTTATGAATTGAGTGCTATATGAGCATAATTTGAGACATTGTTGCCTATTTTGAACTCTGAGAGTAGACACATTATTTGCTGGGGTCTTTTCTCCGAAGAAAAGCTGGAGACTTCAGCAAAGGATACATTTGCAATGCAGATGTTAAAAAGATCTCATTTGCGAATATTCTTTCCTACGGGCAGCATTGTTTTTGTTGGTAAACTTGAAAGCTTTAAAAAGCCTATCTAATATGCAGCAGCCAAAAGTTATTCAAGTTGGTTTGCATTTGCAGTTCTGCCGCGAGAGAAGGAAAGTATTTATGCAGGTGTCATTTATTGAAAAGACAAGGGCAGAGACTAGAGCAAAAATGATTGCTGTATTCCTTACGGAAGCTCACAAGAGGATTCGGACTGGCTCAACCATTAGAGCAGTCACAGTAGGCCAATCTGATGGGGACGGAGGACAGTTTGATAACCAAGATAACTATAGGTCTCTCCATAACTCATGCAGTCTGCTGATAACATTATGCGATGAATGCGATTTCACCAAGTGCAATATGTTCCTGGATCAAAACCTTTGCTGATCCTGGAACAAAATTCCAATCAACCATTCGGAAAGTTTACATTTTATGTCAAGTTTAGGCTTACAAGGGTTAGATGCTTCTATGTCAATGTTATTCACAGATTTTGTCCCTTTGATTTTAGGGATAATTTATTGGTAGGGGTAGGAATAAGTTTAGGACTACATTTTCAGACAGGAATGTTGTTCCAGGAACATGTTGCACTTGGCAAAATCAAGGTGAACCACACGATGCAGAGGTTACATGTTTGTATTTGTTTGTTTGTTGGCTTTCATGCTTTGTTCCCGAGGTTGAGTCAGCATGACAGCTAATAGCCTCCATTTTCCTAATGCTTTGAAGTGAGGCAGAGGGAAAAAAGCCATGGGAACCATATCATTTCAATCCATTAAAAACCTTTTTTTCTTTATACAGAACATTTCATAAAACAAGAAAATGTAGATGTCAAACATATGATATAGTTCTGCTCATAAGTATATAGAATCTACAAGATTTTTGTTGAGTATTTCCTCCTTAAAACTGCACGTGAACCAAAGACAGTCTCAAAAACGCGATTTGAAATCGCTGGTTTTTCTGACGTCACAAACTACCTTGTAACCAATCAGGGGTGCGTTTCCCGAAAGCATCGTTAGCCAACTATGGTCGCAAGTTCCGTCGTTATCAGCATAGTTCAACGATCCAGTGTTTCCCGAAACCATCGTTCCAACGAACATTCGCAAACAGCATCGCAAAGTTGTGTGGTTTGAACGACAGCTTTCGACCTGTGGTTAGAGGCATCGTTTCTATATCGCATGACATTTGGACGTAATAAATCCTTATCTTGAGCATAATGAGCAAGCTGACATTCAGTACAACCGGTGTCTTTTATTTAGAATACTTACAAATTGAATTTACGTTGTTTAGTTTGTCAAAAGATTTGAAGTAACGTGTTTGAAAATTGTGCGCATGTGCGAACGTGCTCTACTATGTAAGAACGAGTCAAATATTGAGTCTCGTAATAAAGCAAAACAACTGAGAACAATTAGAAATAGTCCTCAGATGACATGTCTGTAATTTATATAAAACAAATCTAGCGCTAATTGGATCTCAAACCGTTTTTATTAAAAGTAGTTATTACTCCACCACGTGCGAAACCAACGTGGCTGAACAATACTTTGCGACAGTTGGTTTCGGGAAACATTCGTGACTAGCTAGTTGATTTTTCCAACGATGCATCGTACTATGGTAGTGAAGCAGTGAACTACGTCATTGTACGGGAAACGCACCCCAGGTCAATCGTCAACGAGTGGATCTCTGAGCTGGAGTGCGTGAGTGGAGGCGGGGCAAATTTGCATATTCATAGAAACTTGTATACTAAATGTAGAGGTATATCAGTTCTTTTTTCAAGGAAAAAAAACATTTAAATATGTCAGTTTGGTGATCAAAGATGACTTTTAAGAGATAAAATTATTGACTACAGGGGGACTTTAATTGACTTCTGAATATAAAGAGTTCAGATGCAAAAGCCTCTAAATGCCATTTGAAATTTTCTTCTTTAATGATGGTTTTTATCAAGCTTCTATATTTAAGTTCAGTAATTTCACTTAAATGGCAATGATAATTACCTATTAATTGTTATTTAAGTGGAATTACTGAACTTAAATATACAAGTTTGATAAAAATCATCATTAAAGAAGAAAATTTCAAATGGCATTTAGAGGCTTTTGCATCTGAACTCTTCATATCCTTCTGTCTTAATATGGTAAATTTCATTTGTTTTTTATTCTAAACCTCTGACACATTTTTCAAGAGGTTTATTTTGAGACACCATATTTGTTAATTATTTGTGTCCTGAATCCGCGTAATTTCCATATCTGCCATGTTGCAGTGTGCTTGTGTAGCGAGTCTCTTCCTCTTTCAAACAGGAGCAACCCATTGTTCAGTGTGTCATCTCTTCTGATCTAACGGTGAGATGCAACACGATCTCTTGCTGCGGGTCTCACTGCAGTTCGTTGAATAGCTTTATGTCATAATATGTCAAAACCGGCAAGTCTTTGTACTAGATCTCTTTTATTTATTTGTTTTATATCATGAAAACCATGTCACACACTAGTCTCCGTGGCCCTGGAAAAAAGAGTTTTCACAATAAACCCAAGGTGAAATGAACTTTCCTGTATCTCCACCACAGATAAAGTAAAAGCAGTGGTGACCATGGAAACGAGTCAAGTGGAAGAGTTCTACAGGCACTCATCATTTCCTCAGTGTGTTTCATAAAGCTATGCAGGCTTCTTCTTTATTGATTATGAAAAGTCCTAACTTCAATTTCAAGCCCATAAGATGTGGAAACACGGCCCAGCATGCTCAGATTATAGAACAAGATTTTTTTTTTTAAATCTTCAAACAATCTACAATTGAAACGCATTGGCTTTGAGGCAAATAATTCAAACAAAAGGAACGAAAACAAAACAGACATCTGATACTGTACAGTAAAACGAGATGGGAGTCATTTAACGTGTTTAACTGAAGCCTGCAGCTCAATTAGAACTAAATAATTGCCACAGACAAAAAAATATCCAGCATCAGTAGCTGCCAACTGAGCAAGCAGCTTTAAAATTATGAGTAAGCTGTAATGGGATGGTGCCTTGAGCAGTAAATACAAGCACTACACCCTGCCTCAAACAGATTTGTCTTTCACTTCCACATTATTCCATTCAGTAAAAAGGGATAACTGCAAGTTGATCTCAATACATGATAGGAATGCTAGGCGCTATGCAGCTAAACGGCCAAATGACTTGTGAATGTCTGGGAACGTGATTGAGGGATTCAGATGTGTGTTGCTGCAGTGGGCGCGAGTTCGTTTTGCAAAGCAACACTGTCCCCTTGTGTCGGACAAGAGCTTTTCCTGTACCTCCAGATCTGTTGCAGTGGATTTCTCTGCAGGTTTCCACAGCAACTGTTGACAATGCGCTTTACCTCTGTCTTTAGGTATGTATGTTGCAGTCAACCCGGTCTCACCCCAAGATGTCATATAACTGATGTTTTGGGACGTCTTTTGACCATACGTCAATATTCGCCTATTTAGGGCCCCCTTAAACGTCGGTAGATGAGGTTATGGGATCCTAACTCTACCCCATACCTAAACCTAACCCGTCACCTAACTGACGTTAAAGGTAAAGCGTCAGTTGTATGACGGCCCGGGATCGCCATCTACCGACGTTTAAGGGGGCCCTAAAAAGGCTGATATTGACGTATGGTCAAAATACGTCCCAAAACGTCAGTTATATGACTTTTTGGGATGAGACTGTGTTATTGCAGTAGAGTGATGCAATGAAAACACTGCAACATTGCAACGTTTGTAAGGTAACAATGCATTAGGCTACTTGAATTTGATGAATTTGACGCACATTACTTGTTACAGTACCAACAGCTTCTCTCAAAAATGTTAAATTGCTTGTTGAAAAACTACAAAAATACAATATTTATTAAATAAATGAATACATCATTTGGGTTCAACAATATGAGTATTTGGTTTTCTAAATCATTATCTTTTTGTGATCATGTTTTTTGTTTTGTTTTTTCCACCAATGTTTTTCATTTGCAAACATTTTAATGTAAAGCTTACTGGATGTGACAGCATTTGGCACTGTTTGCACAATATCAAACACATTATGCAATGAAAAATAATCTTTAATTTTGTTTCATCTGTGTGTTGTGGTTGAAATCCACTAGGTGGTGATAAAGTAGTTCACATGTTCCTGCATCACACAGTGTGTGGTAAGCCAGTCAGTAAGTGTGTGTGTTCATGCTCCTGTCCCGGTGGGGACTTTAACCTGAAATCACACTAATTGGGACTCGTCACCTTGGGGACCGAAATGTATGTCCCCATGAGAAAACAAGATTGTAAATAATTATTATTATTATTTTATTTATTTTATTATTATTATTATTATTATTATTTTTTTTTTTTTGTATGTAAAAATGCAGAACGTTTTCTGTGATGTGTTGGTTTAGGGTAGGGTTAGTGTAAATGGATAGAACAGCTTACAGTATTAAAAAAAAGACAAAAAAAAACATTTCATCCATGGAGAGTTCCCACAAAGGTAGCAAACCAGATGTATGTGTGTGTGTTCATGTTTTTTTTTTGTTGTTGTTTTTTATCCCGTTGGTGACTTAAACCTGAATGCACACAGACTCATGGTACTCGTGTTTCTGTGGGGATCTAAATTGAGAGACTCCCCACTACGAAAGTAAACCAGACGTTCGTATGTGTGTGTGTGTGTGCGACATAATGACTCCAGTTGCAGATCTGCACCTGCTCCGAGGAAGTATATTTTCTCAGCAAACCACTCAAATGTGTGTATTGAGACGTCACCATTCTCAACCCTACATGAGTCATAGGCTGCACTGTACGTCATTACTGGGACACCACTAAAGGAAAATCAAACATTTCGCTTTTTACCTAAAATGACTAAAAAATACCCAATAATGTCAAGTAATATTCAACTATCCACTGGGGTTACACTTTATTTGAAGGGGTGTGCATAAGATTGACATGACACTGTCATAAACATGACATAACACCTGTCATGAACATGAAGGAGTCTTTATGAATGTTTATGACTGTTGTCATTAAGTGTCATTCGGTAAATTATGACACTTTTAATGCAAAGTTGGCATTGTTTAAAATGTCTTTGTTATGACAACTTGACATTAACCAAGACAAAAATGTCTTGATTATGACAACTTGACTTTAACAAAGACAGAAATGTCTTTGTAATGACAACTTGACATTAACCAAGAAGTCATAACTAGTCCAACGTGTTCCACTTTACTTGAGGTAAGGGGAAATATTAATGACACTGTTGTTAAAGCATTTGACACTGTAATAACCCTTAATGACACCGTTATAACTAGTATAATGTGTTCCACTTACTTGAGGACAAGTAAAATATTCATGTCACACTTATATTGGTGTCATGACAACCAAAGTTAAAACCAACCATACAGGGGCGATTCTAGGATTTTTTCAACTGGGGGGCACAAGAGGGGCCACAATTATTACAGAGGGGCCATTCTTATGTTGTGTATTTATGTAGAACTGTAGATATCCAAATCATTTCAAGTTCAGTAAGCTTTAAAATCAGCAATAAACAGTGATACCCTGTTATCTTTTAATAGCAGTTATTTACTGCTCTAAATCAAAACAATAGAATACAATTTATATTAACTTTTCATTTTACAAAAGTGTTAGAAAAACTGTAATAAATAAAATAATTAGTGTCCAACTCACAAATAATAATAGAACAGCCTTATTTATATAAATGCATAATTATATTAATGAATTCATAAAACTGTAATAAAATTGTATACATCTTTTTCCCCACATCCTATTCAATTTGCATTTCAGCAGTTGCAGTAAATTTGCATTGATGAATAGACCAATACAATAAAACGATACAACCCTGTCTGTTTGTTAAATGTCAGTTTTAATGATCAATAATGTTTCACATTTTTAAAATGAAAACAAAAAGAAGCAGGGTTGTGTTTTATATTTCGTGTTATAAATATATGCAGTGAAGATAGTCAATGTGAGTTAAGGTTACCTGAACCACATTTTTGTGGCCATTAATCTGTTCATGATAATATGTCCATTTATAAATGAAATGAGGCAGAGTGCTGTTTTATATGTATTTCGTTTTATTGTTGATGAAAAGAAGCAAAGTTGTGTTTTATACCATATAAGAGATAACCGGAGTAGCCGCGTGCTGAGTGACGCGATCAAGAACGCGCTATTCCATTAGCAGAATGACCGGACTCGCGTCCTCTCGTCCTCGGGAGTTCGTTCTCCGAAGTTTGCGTTCTCGGTATTGAGAAACGACCAATATTGACCCGCATTCTGTTTTCTATCATACGACCGCAGCAAACGAGCAGTAGCCTGACATGTACTTCTCAAAATCTAAGACTAATTGAGTGAACATGGAGCAGTTTTTCCTTGAGCGGGAATTGAAAAACCGGAGTGGACCATGAGCGAAGTGATTACAGAATGCTTAAAGTGGAGAGAGGAACGTGCTTTCGCTCCACTCCAGGCTTTATCACATTCCCCTCAGCAGGGTGAATACACATCGTCTTTCCTTAAAAAATAATAAGCTGTATAAAATATATCAACTTACCGTGTGGTTTTGAGAAGCATCGCGCGACGCGGAATCATGAATTATTCTACTACAAGCTGAAAGATTATGATTTGAAATTTTGAGTGACAGACAATTAGAAGGGTGGGGGCACACTGGGGGGCCAATCAGTTTTCAGGAGGGGCCAGTGCCCCCATGGCCCCTCCCCTGGCTACGCCACTGCAACCATAACATATGACAGGGTAATGTTTACACAAAGATAAATAACTTCTTTAAGTTTGATAATTAGACCTGTAATGACATATTTGTGACAGGTTATGATTTCTTTGTTAATGTCAAGTTGCAGCCCATTCTCACCCCCAAGGCGTCACTTAACTGACGCCTTGGGAAGCATTTGGACATGCTTCAATATCTGACGCTTTAGGCGCCCTTTAGCGTCAGTTAGATGACGCCCTAGGATCGCGTGTACCCTACCCCCACCCCACACCTAAACCTAACCGCGTCCTCTAACTGACGCTTTCCTTTAGCGTCAGTTAGATGACGCCGTAGGATCGCGTCATGTAAGTGACGCTAAAGGGCGCCTAAAACGTCAAATATTGAAGCATGGTCAAAGGTGACGCCTTGGGGTGAGAATGCGTTGCAAGTTGTCATAACAAAAACATTTTTTTTTGTCTTTGTTAATGTCAAGTTGTCATAACAAAGACATTTTTGTATTTGTATTTTTCGTATATACAGTCATACCATGGTATTTCAGTACATAAATAATTATTGGGATACAATATATTGATTTGAGATTAAGCTGTTACCTGTTTGTTATCTTATAATCAATCTTCGCAATCGTCACAAAATGGCAGCAGCTGTGTTTGTATGAAACAGTCAAAACAGAGAGAACGAGTCTGCAATGCTGGATGACATAATTGACCCTTCGCTAAGCCCCACCCTCCCTAGTTACTGTTGCTACGCCTGTCAAGCTTACGCGGCTCGCCCATCTATTATAGTGTGGATGCACCCGGTATCAGACATTTCAATGAGATAATTAGTAATTTTCGGCGAACAATTGAAATATCTGAGAGAGCAAGACAAAAGGGACTACAGTATGCATTCGAGGGATATATTCACGACATTATATGCAACCGATTAGAGAATAATTTCTTAAAAATCGAAGTTAAAGCCTAACGTTATAGTCCCAGCGCAAGCAGCAGCGCCTCATACGCTGACCGTTCAAATGGGAAACACAAATTGAGTAACAGCTATGTTCATACACAGCAGGGTATGTGAAAATAATCGTAATAATTATAAATCAAACAGCTTATCAATAAATCTTGTGGAATAACACTAATACCGGGAGAGCTGCGATCGGATTGGGTTAAGTTAAGGGGTAACGTTAGTAGGACGTCGATTAACAAAATGCTGAAATATATTTTAAAGTGTCAGTGAGCCTTGTCACTTGTCTTGTCTCTTTAATCGTCTTATTTTACGTTATCATTATGACCAAAGAACCGTCAATATTTCCAAGCAATAACGTTAGGTGTTTTTGTTAAGCATGTCGACATTTACCAGTAGTTAGTTGTGAATGGGTCTCGCACATAGATGCTAGATCACGCCAATCATTTTTCCCCCTGGCTTTTAGATTTTCTGGAAGGAAAACAACTCCTCTCCCCCGTCCAAACTTTTATTATACCGGTATCAGATTTGCACAATCCATACGCACAATGCCTCAGCATGTTTCCCTCGTTCGAAAGCTTGACAGACCTCCCACGCATAGTTACGGTTGCTAAGACATGATTGGCCAGTGGCGGTTTTTGGGCGTGGCTTAGCGAAGGGTCAATTAAATAACTGTACACAAAATATTGATTTGAGTTTTAATATTGTATTAGCTCCCCAAATGCACAACTTCCACAGGGAAAGAAAAACTGAAGCGCTGACTTCAGTTGTCACAGTGTGGTGTCAGTTGAAGAAGACTCAAATCCAAAGGCTCCAATTCCAAACCATTTACTATATATTTTACTCACAGGTTCATACAGGCAGACAGGATGAGAGGCAGGATTACACACACACTCAAAACACAATCAACAACCAACAAGGACTGACTGAACTGAAGGGAACTAAATACAGAGGGTGCGTTTGAAACCGCATACTCAATGAGTAGGTACTTAATTTAAATTAGTACTTACTTAACAACCGCTGAAATAGTATGTGCTTTATAGCCAAATCTCGCTGAAATAGTATGTACTTTATAGCCAAATCTCGCTGAGTATGAATGCGATCCGGAAATCTGCCATTTTGACTTTATCATGTGACCTACGCTGCATTATCACGAGCGCAACAACTTAACTCTCAGGGGTCTAAGGTGTTTTTGGGGTCCATGAGATGTTTTGACATGCCCTGACATTTGTGCTTTTTTCAGTTGCTTATAAATATATTAATGCCATGGGTGAAATTACATTTAGCACAAACAGGGCTAACATAATATGTGAGCAACATGTATGTACATGTTTGTATTTTTGAGAGAATGTTGTTTATGCATGGTTATTGAAAAACTAAAAATGAAAGTTTCTGAAATAAGGCCTCAAAACACATGCTAAATATGCGTCCACAAGACTTTTGACTAATGGAAGTTGTGGCCTAGAGTTTTTTTTTTTCTTCAAAATGATCTGAAAATCATCCTGCCTTTTCATTCATAACACAATAGATTCTTTTAAATTGTGAACATTCTTATTCATATAAGTGAACGGCCCACCCCTTGTCACGATTAATTAGGTGGTTCTCACCTGAGAAGACAAAAGACCTGCATAATTGTCTTATTCCATAAATGTCTTACTAGGCCAATACATTTTTATCATAAATTTAACCAACAGTCCTGTTTTCCCAGGACATGTCCTGTTTTCACGTCCTGTCCTGGCCACCCTGGCTGTTTTTTTATAATAAAAAAATGAAAATGTCCTGGTTTTCAAAAAACTGATGGGAAAGATTAGCCTGGATGCCAGCCCGAACTCCGCCCACAACATTTTTTGGTCGGGAAGTTCGGTCTGGACTCGATCCATTGAGGAGAAATTACGATCAGGCAAAAAAATGATCGGGCCAATCAAATTGCCAGGGCGGGCTTTATACGATGATGGACAGATGATCTGCAGGGACGTAATCATCAGGTTATCGAAGAGCTAACTGGATTTCCTCAGAGATGTATAGATTCTGCTGTCACGTCTTTTGTAAAATAAATCGACAGCACATTCATTTTAATAGACAAACAGAGAACTGCAATCAAGGCATTTGTCGATCGGAAAGATATTTTTGGCGTCCTTCCTACATGATTCGGGAAAAGTGTAACTTATCAGCTGCCTCTGACGGTCGTTAAGAAGATGGGATGTAATGAAAAGCCTGTGGTCGTTGTGGTTTCTCCTTTGGTGGCACACATGGAGAAGTAAGTAAAAGAAGCAACACTCGTTATTTAACTTCTAAAATAAATAAAGTTAGGCTACGTTCTGTATTTGAAAACTGCGCTATGCAAAGGAGTTGACTTACTGTGTTGCTCTGATTGGTTGTAGGTCTCAGACCTTCATAGATGGAGGTCTCAGACCCTCATATCAATACACAGTCCTACTGTTTGGCCTGTCGCTAGCACCCCGTACATTTACAATGTGCATGGACCCAACTCACCCAAGGCTTTTCACCCCTAGACTGCAGGGTTAAGGAAGTTCTCTCCTTCCTTCAAGAGCTACTGGATAAGGGCAGAATCCCATTCACGCTCAAAGTTTATGTGGTAGCCATAGTAGCGTTTACAAAACCCGCGACTGGCCAATCACTGTTGAAGAATGATCCAGTCATCCGCTTCTTTAAAGGAGCAAATAGGCTGAATCATCCCAGACCACCCTCAGTCCCCGTGTGGGACCTTTGCACAGTTTTGGAAGGCATGAAAGGTGCCCGGTTTGAGCCAATCCATTTTTCTCGGAAATGAAACATCTGTCATTCAAGACAGTGTTTCTTATGGCTATTGCTTCAGTGAAGTGCATAGGATTTACAAGCGCTCTCAGTAAGCGCAAGATATTTGGAATTTTGGCCAAATGACTCGCAAGACATATTCAAACCAAGACACGGAGACGTGCTTAAATCCCTCAACACACCAGGGCTCAGGTTCAGGGCACAAGTTATTTCCCTGTCTGCCCTGCCGGTATACCACGAGGACAAGGACGCAAGCTTCCTTTGCCCAGTCAGGGCATTAAGAGCTTATGTGCCTCGCTCGTCAGTTTTCAGACAGACTGAGCAGCTCTTTGTTTCGTTCAGTGGACGTGTTAAGCGACAGGCCGCTTCGAAACAGAGCCTATCCAGATGGATAGTTGATGCCATAGCGCTGGCATAAACGTCTAAAGGCTTGAAGGTCTAAAATCAGACTAAAAATATTGTCTGCCCCATTGCTTCGCCTCAGAATACTACAACCTCTTGAGACCGATAGAATTACTCCATGGTCAAGAGTAAGACCCATTCTGTTACACAGTTCAGGTCGAACATTTTCACCCTGACTGTGTGGAACACTGTTGATGTGATTAGCTCCCTTAGGATGTTAACGTATTGGGAATGATGCTTCTAGCCTCTTTTCTCAGACTCTTTGTGAGTCCCTGGTGATTATGCACAGATTATATCAGCCCATCCAGCTATATTTATAGGCCCAGGTCATGCCCGCTTTGGCGGTAAGTGACGTAGTGGCCGCGAAGCGCCCCCTATTGAATCTAAAGTCACCAATGGCCTCTCTCGATGGGCTGCCGCACTTGCCGCAGGACAGCCAATAGGCAGGCAAGCCACCTTGCCTATGTCTGCATGCTGCCACACTTGGCTGGGTCTACCCCAGTATTTTGGGGAGTACTTTGGATTCGGGCAAAATTTCGAGCTCGGAGCCCTCCCACAGACAGCAAGCCAAATACGCCATCCATCCATCTTCTTCCAATCATCCGCGGCCGGGTCGCGGGGGCAGCAGTCTAAGCAGAGATGCCCAGACTTCCCTCTCCCTAGACACTTCCTCCAGCGCTTCTGGGGGGACACCGAGGCGTTCCCAGGCCAGCCGGGAGACATAGTCTCTCCAGCATGTCCTAGGTCTTCCCCGGGGTCTCCGCCCAGTGGGACGTGCCCGGAACACCTCCCTGGGGTGGTGAAAAAAATGTTGTTGTTTTTTTTTTCGGAGGTTGAAATTTTTTTTATTTTTGTATGGTCGGATGTGTGTGTATCAGTCAGATCAGCGTAGCACTCAATAATCGTGACAAGAGAGGTCCCGTACGGGACAATACTTCTACAATATTTTCCTTTTTAAATGACATTTTAAATAAGCGTGTTTAACACACAACATAGATGTGACAGATGTGACATAATTACATATAGCCTACTAGCCGAGACTCCTTCTTTATGTGTACAGATGTGACGAAATGACTCAATATACCTTATACTAGATGAGACTCTTCTTTATGTGTACAGATGTGACGTAATACAAAGACATGCTCAAATCTCCCATGGAAATCCACCAGTAACACTGGAATTAAATTATTACAAGCTTACCACTTTGAATCGAGCTAAGTAAGGCAAGCAGACTACGTCATATACCATTGTTAAATTTGGCGTATTCTGTGATGAATAGAAAGTTCAAAAGAAAATAATGTGTTTGAAATAATACTCTTTTGTAATATTATAAATGTTTTTTTTTTCTGTTCTGTTTGATCAATATAGTCTGTCTTTGCTGAACAAAAGTAGTGATGTCTTTCAAAATATAACTTACTCTGTATTAAATACTTCAAATAATTTTCCTGAACCTTTATCAACCAGCAATTTTAAGCACGGTATATTTAAATATGTTACCGTAATACAGATCTTTTCAATCTTATTCTCTCAATGGATGCCTGAAAGGTAATATCTGGCAATTGGGAGTCAATCCTGATGGATTTGCCTTTGAATGGTGAGGAGGGGCTAGGCTGGCAGGACCATAAAGGCCTTCGTTATGGGTCTGTCAGGGCAGGAGTGGGTCGGGGGAGTACCTGTGGTGCTGCCAGACACTGTGGGGATTGTGAGCGCTGATGGGGCCAGCTGGGGACGGACAGAAGGCTCTCAGTGGTGGGCAGGAAGTGACAGCGAGGGCTTCAATACAATGCCACACTCACAACAGCACCAAGCCAAATACTGCAAGGTCATCATAGCTGCCAAAGACTCAAATGCAAGTCTCAATCATTTTAAGCACTTGCAGAAAAAAAAAGTCTACTTAGATTAGGAAAAATACAAATTGTTTGAAATAAAAGTATTTGATGTACAATGAAACCATAATTTAACTTTCAGGGGGCAAACAGAATCTTTTATATATTTTTTTTCAAATGAAAATATCTTATGATATACGTAAAGCACCTTTTAAATCACTTGTCTTCAGCTGGATTGTGTGGTCCGATACTATATTATATTATCGATCACAATTTTAAACATGTATAAACATATACACTCACCTAAATCTATTAGGAACACCTGTTCAATTTCTCATTAATGCAATTATTTAATCAACCAATAACATGGCAGTTGCTTCAATGCATTTATGGGTGTGGTCCTGGTTAAGACAATCTCCTGAGCTCCAAACTAAATGTCGGAATGGGAAAGAAAGATGATTTAAGCAACTTTGAGCGTGGCATGGTTGTTGGTGCCAGACAGGCTGGTCTGAGTATTTCACAATCTGCTCAGTTACTGGGATTTTCACGTACTGCCATTTCTAGGGTTTACAAAGAATGGTGTGAAAAGGGAAAAACATCCAGTATGTGGCAGTTCTGTGGGAGAAAATGCCTTGTTGATGCTAGAGGCCAGAGGAGAATGAGCCAACTGATTCAAGCTGATAGAAGAGTAACTTTGACTGAAATAACCACTTGTTACAACCAAGGCTCATCTCCACTAGGAAAAAAAGGCAACAATTTGCAAGAGCTCACCAAAATTGGACACTTGAAGACTGGAAAAATGTTGCCTGGTCTGATGAGTCTCGATTTCAATTGAGACATTCAGATGGTAGAGTCAGAATTTGGTGTAAATAGAATGAGAACATTGATCCATCATGCCTTGTTACCACTGTGCAGGGTGGTGGTGGTGGTGTAATGGTGTGGGGGATTTTTTCTTGGCACACTTTAGGCCTCTTAGTGTCAATTGGGCATTGTTTAAATGCCACGGCCTACCTGAGCATTGTTTCTGACTATGTCCATCCTGAACACGGTATATCAGTTGAAGTGGACTTCACTGACTTCCTGTGAAGTGATGTATCGATGTTCTCTTATTCCCTATGCCGTTTGCAATGCCCTTTGAACTAAACATGTTCGTTCCCTTCGAATTGGAATCTCACTTAAGATGGCGAAATACCATGTGAAGTCCATTTCGCAGTCCACTTACGGTCGAATGGAACGCACCTAATGTCTTATAGTTTATTAATTACCATAATTAATTATGGTCTTCAAAGTATGTTATTGAATTTGTATTTATGATATTTAATTTTAATTAAAACAAATTAGCCATTGTCATCTAAAACTGAAACTCAAATTATGGTCTTCAACGTATGTGTTTTCACATTTTTATTTATGACATTTATTTTTTAAAAAATACAACAAATTTTAATGATTTACAACATGTAAAACTGACACACCAACCATGCTCCTGCACAAGTACACAAAGGGGCTCAAAGTGAGCTATTCATCACAAGAATCACTTAAAAGTGGAATACCTAAGATTTTTGCATTAAAATGTCCCAAAATCACAAGGCCAGTGTTATATATTTAGTTAAGATGATAACTTCCGTCCTTCGGATGAGACGTTAAACCGAGGTCCTGACTCTCTGTGGTCATAAAAAATCCCAGGAAGTCTTTCGTAAGAGCAGGGGTGTAACCCCGGCATCCTGGCCAAATTTGCCCAGTAGCCTCTGTCCATCATGGCCTCCTAATCATCCCCATATACACCAATTGGCTTCATCACTGTCTCTTCTCCACCAGTAAGCTGGTGTGTGGTGAGCGTTCTGGCGCAATATGGCTGCCGTCGCATCATCCAGGTGGATGCTGCACATTGGTGGTGGTTGAGGAGATCCCCCCCTTCTATGTGAAGCGCTTTGAGTGTCCAGAAAAGCGCTATATAAATGTAACGAATTATTATTATTATTATTATAACTTACAATATTCCAAATGTTTCAAACAATGTTTAAATCGCGAGAAAATTGAGATTTTAACCAAGGAAACGGGGCGTGTGAGCAGGGGTGAGCTGGGAGTCGCCAGTAAATCGCGTCATATCCGCATTACCTCGGTTTCCGCTCGTATTGCTTGTAGTCCTGGACAAATGTGGAAGTTGTAGGAAGATAATGTCTGTTCTATGTTATGATTGTTCTGTACAATTAAATACAATCGTTGCTGAGTCTGCATTCTGAAAACCTCAGAGCATCCGTTAACTGAATGAATTGATAATCTCACATGAAAAATCTAATAACATCAGTAATTGTCATTCAAGCAGCTGATTTCTGTAAATTAATGCAAAACTAAATGCATATTGCAGCATAGGGCGAAGTCAGGATCAACGATTTGAGACAAAAATAATAAAAATTTTATATAAAACTATGTAAAATGGCGCTCTGTGGCGCAGCAGGATTTTGAACACGGTCCTGAGCCGTTACTGGGCGCCGCGGACAGACGCCGAATGGCGCCGCCGGTATGTGTACACTTATAGAGAATAATGTGTTCGAATTTTAAAGATGTTTTAATTTACTTTTAAACCTTACTTTTTCTTGCGGTTATTTCAGTTTAATGAAAAACAAGCATGTCATTAAACGCAACATTTATAGAAATCGAACTTTACCTCATCCATGACTAGGGTTGGGTATCGAGAATCGAGTATCGATTAGAACCGAGACTAACTTTTCGTTTTTCCCGGAATCGTTCAAAAGTTAAAATTTCGATTCCTAGTTTCGATATTTACAGTCCGTCGAGCGGAAGGAGAAACCGCTGAACAACACCAACGAAGAAGCGTCTACCGGAAGTGTTGGCATAACCGCGCGAGTCGAACATGAGTACCTTACGTCGGCGATCCAAAGTGTGGCTTCACTTTTCTAAAAATCTCGAAAAAACGAAATCTCGGCAAAATGCTAAATTTGTGACAAAAGGAGTATTTTTACAGAAGGAAAATTTCCTTCAGAAAGGATAATTTCCTTCACAAAGGACGTTGGTTTGCAAGGTTAGCTAAACTTTTTTTGACCCTGCCTCGGAATCGAGAATCGTTAGGAACCGGAATCGAAACAAGGAATCGGAATCAGAATCAGAATCGTTCAAATTCAAACGATTCCCAACCCTATCCATGACAACTAATTTTCGATTCCCGTCTGACTGATTTATCCATGGTGGAGTTGAAAACAACAGTTCCCATCATTCCGCGTTCCTCCACGTCATCATCAAGCAAAGCCGTTGTTGTTGTTTTGAATGTAGCGACCTCTAGCGCATGAAATCTTAGGTATTGTAGCTTTAATTTACTGTTTGGAATATAAGCTACTGACATTACTTCTGAGTGCATCTTCAACAACAGTTTAGCAGACAGGACTCGGGGCTTTTGAACATCAGGCTAAAGTGTCCGTCCAAAAATGTCCGAAAAGTCCAAAAGGCATGAACGCCAAACTTTTCTGCCTCCTCCTTGGTCGTCCGTTAGTGCAACAAGAGGGGAGACGACAACAACTATCGGCTTTGCATCCTTATCGTTCGCCTTAGCTAGCTCATTTACCATTAGCGGAGTGAGCTGGAAAATCAAACTTTTCCCGAACCCCGTGGAGAGGAGGGAGGGCGACAACATCATGACCACCAACAAAACTTGGCAAAAATTGTTCTGCTGCGGCTTTAAATTCTGTATATTCGGCTGTTTTCCAACAACATTTGGCTGAATGTGACCTTTGGCTGAATGTCTGATGCATGTGGTGCACAAAATGGGAAACAATTCAAGTCGTTATCTGATTGGTTGGAATCTACAGGATTCCCCTGAGACATGCGTGTCACGTTTTTTAATGGTCCACCTGGAAAAAAAAGGATTTTTTCATGCAGGATTTAATGTAGTTTGACTTGTGTTTTCTTTTCATTTTTGTTCATGACTTTAATACTATGCTGTCATGCAACCTGACCATGTTAGCATCAGCATAACTTTGTTTGAATCACAACTATCTGGCAAACCAGTGTGCACTTCTGTGGTTAGATGAATTGTAGTATTTGCATCTGCTGTTTGTGATGTTATTAAAAGAGACTTGCAACCAAATTCTGGGTCACAAGCAACAGTTCAGAACAACTGTTGTAAAATAGTGTAACAAAATAGACCACTTTTGTTAATGGAATATCTTATTTTTAGGGCATAACAAAGACATAGCACATCGGAAGTGATTCTCTACACACCAATCATTTGACTTTCTGTGGTGGAAGAGTGTAAGCTGCTCGGCGCTTCAAGCTCTACTGTTTTTAGACAGCGCTGTCAGTAAGTGAAGCAGCACAAGCTGTCTCACAGTGGTGCGACTACACACGACAGCAGCACAGATGAGAATTTCACACTGGGATGACTCATAAAATCATTACTAACGCACTGACCTTCAACCCCTAGCTCAGAGCTCAGACACACACTAATGACCTATCCATCATTTAGCCGTTTCTTCAGTCTTGACAAACAGTTGATGCAAAGAAATGTAATTAAAAATCTGAATATGATTGTGTCGTGGCATAAATGCTGAGAAGATACTTTCACATAGGAAATAGTGATGGGAAGTTCGGATCATTTTACTGACTCGGATCTTTGAGTTTCGTTTATTTCGGTCATTTCATAATTATATAATTAAAATGTCATGTTAAATATCCCAAAACATCTATTACTTACGAAAATCTTAATTACATTTGTAAAAATAACATAAATAATAGGGTAATGCAGCCAAAAACAAAAGCAACTGAAATAACTGTATTAATTAGTTGCTGGGTCTCAATTTCAGGCAGTCTGACCCTGTTATAGTTCACCTCACCTCCTGATCCGAGACGTTCTTTCCTTTGCAACTTCATATTTATCAGGTTTGTTCTCCTCCTCTCATGTCTCGAGACGTTAGCTGTCGACTCGTCAGTGTCTGACTCTGATGTGTACTGTCTGCTGGGCCGTGCCATGCGATATAGCAGGACCGGAAAGATTAGTTCATCTCTCGAGTCCGGGTTCGGCCGGGTCCGAGTCTTTCGTTCTTCCTGTCAGTCCCATAGAGTCTATGCTGTCAGCACCGGAAAGGGGAATGATTAGTTCATTTGAGTCTTCGGGTTTGAGTCCGTCGTTCTTTTCTCACGTGGCCACGGGTCTCGCATCAAATACAACAAGATTCGTATTATTGACTGCGTCTGAATTTATATTGTGTTATAGGCATTAAAATACAAAATATGTTCAATAAACCTTATACACAAAGGTTCCATTATTCCTTATTATTATCCCTGTCCGTCTCCTTTCTATATTATGCATCTGTGGTGTTGCTGTTTTATCATATATTGTACATTAATTAACTACTATTATATTATACATCTTCTACGTGGTTGTTTGTAAAAAGTTTGTGAATTTGGCTATTCAATACGGTGACAATTCACGTGACTAAAGAACGAAGGACTCAAACCCGAAGACTCAAATGAACTAATCATTCCTCTTTCCGGTGATCTGACAGCATAGGCTTAATGGGACTGACAGGAAGAAAGAAGACTCGGACCCGCCGAACCCGAACTCGAGAGAACTAATCATTTCTCTTTCCGGTACTGACAGCATAGACTCTATGGGACTGACAGGAAGAACGAAAGACTCGGACTCGCCCCGAACCCGAGACTCGAGAGATGAACTAATCATTTCTGTTTCCAGTACAGATTCAGAATCCATATGTTGCGCAATGCGCATGCGCGGGTAACACAACATGAACAAATCACTCCCTGAGACAACTTAAAGATTCGTTCAAAATGAACGAATCGTTCATGAACGACACATCACTAATAGGAAATTATTTTATTGGCTTCTTACCTCAAGGATGATGGGTATGTATAAATGTACTACTAAAGGTCAACGAATGGTTTCTGAAATATTTTTCAGTTTGATCTGATGAAGAACTCTCCATAAATCTGCACATGGGATTCTTAAAACTGTAACTGGTGAGTGAATTATTCAATGATATGTCAGTAAATAATTTATGTCAGTAATTTACCGGTTGCAATCTCTTGAGGTCTATCTCAAAAATGTAAAGGTGCTTCTGTTTTAAAGTTCTCTTCAATGTTATAGTTATTTGATGAGAAATACAGTAATGTTGTGAAATGTTTGGAATTTTAAAATAACCGTTTCCTTTCGAGGGAACTCTACACTGTGTCGAGAATCGACACTTTGGGGACGCTCCCTAAGCGTGCGCCTCTGAAGTATGAATGAAACTAACCCAATCGTGATTGGTGTTGCGTCGTGACGTAACATGTGACGGCATACCCAGAAGTATAAAAGTGACGCTGTCACAACACACGCTAGCTTTCGCTCTTCAGCAAGCGCTCTGTGTTGAAAAACTGTCTGTCTTATTTGGTGTTGTTTGTGGTCACAGGTGTCCCTTGTCTAGTCATTAGTCCTGTATGTATTTAAACTCAGGTTTACCCTGTGTCTTGGTCGACTATTGTTGGTTCTATGGTCTGATTCATGGATCTTGTTTTTCAGTCTTGGTTTGTGGTCCTGTTCCTGTTTCAGTTTAGAATTGTTCATGGCTTGTCATGCTTTTGTTTAGTGTTTATCTTGTTTTGGAAATAAATTGCGTTTGGGTTCTCACATCAACTTTCTTCAAGTGGACTTAATCGTTACAGTCATAGTACTTAGTTGTTTACACTCATTATAATTGTAATGTCATGTGTTTTAACACATAAGGTACTGTAGTTTAGTGTCTTTTGTGATGCTTTGCAGACTCTGCTGTGTTTTATAGGAGACACTCTGAAGGGAGGGTGAGATTGCATGCTTTCAAAGCTAGCTTGCTATAGCTAGACTCTCTGAAACTGAAGGTTGAAGTCACTCCATTTTTCTATATGTTTTACTACAATAAGTAATGCTTCTCAGGTAAATGTATCTTGATTTAAGAATGTTTAGATATGTGCATCTAATTTTTTTTATTTTTTTATTTATTTTTGCAGGGACATTGGTCACTTTATCTTTAATTTATCATTTCATTATCACGTTTAGCCTGTGTGCGTATTTGTATATACTTTTATGTAGGTCTACATCCAAATATTTTGCGGGCTTTTCACCTGATCAAAGATTAATTCTTTCTAGGTACTTGGTGAATGGAAAGGTCTAAATTTTAATTTGAGCCATACTATTCATTCATTTAAAAGACTGAGCAAAGATGCCCTTGAACAGTGCCGACAGGGAATGGATTAACACGGAATATTATAGGTGACCACTGTAGCAGAGAAACCCACTTTCAGTTCAATCCTGCAGGGAGCATGAGTCCTCTCCCAAGTGTCTCTCATATTTGTTGTATTTACAATTCACTAAAGTCCCCAAAAGGGATTAGATTCCAAAACTCAACTTTGCCTTGAGTGAAGCCAAAATGTGTTTTTCTATCCTCTGATGCTGGGTTAAATGGATGCTCTCTCTGTCCTTAAAAATAATTCACTTAGTTATGGCAAAATTCAAGAGGGCAAAATGAGTTGCATTTGTGTTTAGAAAGTTAACAAACTGCAAAACATAATTGTGTTATGTACAGCTAGAGCCAGACCGATTTATCGGCCGGCCGATATTATATATCAGTCATTTGGACAACTGAAGACTGGAAAAACTTTGCCTGGTCTGATGAGTCTCGATTTCTGTTGAGACATTCAGATGGTGGAGTCAGAATTTGGCGTAAACAGAATGAGAACATGGATCCATCATGCCTTGTTACCACTGTGCAGGCTGGTGGTGGTGGTGTAATGGTGTGGGGGATGTTGGGGATCGTTTATATGCCACGGCCTACCTGAGCATTGTTTCTGACCATGTCCACCCCTTTATGGCCACCATGTACCCACCCTCTAATGGCTACTTCAAAGGAGGAAGTCCCCCACAGTCACCAGATCTCAACCCAAATAGAGCATCTTTGGGATATGGTGGAAAGGGAGCTTCGTGCCTTGAATGTGCATCCCACAAATCTCCATCAAATGCAAGATGCTAAACTATCAATATAGGCCAACATTTCTAAAGAATGCACCTTTTGTTGAATCAATGCCACATAGAATTAAGGCAGATCTGAAGATGAAAGGGGGCCAAACACAGTATTAGTATGGTGTTCCTATCATTTGAGTGTAAATTCTGTTCTTCTGAACTTTCTGTTCAAAGAATCATGAAAAATGTATCTCTTTCAACACTGATATTAATAATGTTTCATGAGCAGCAAATCAGATTATAATGACTTCTGATGGATCATGGGACACTGAATATTCAGCTTTAATGTCACGGGGATAACTTACTTTTTAAAATATGTTCAAATACAGTCCTTTAAATAAATGCAGCCATGGTGAAAATAACTTCACTTCTTTCAAAAAATAAAATAAATCTTGCTATCCACAAATTTTTGAAAGGTAGTGCATTTTAAAAAAAAAATGATATTATATATATTTATTATATTTATATTGTACAAGCTTTTTCACAAAATCAGAACATTTTGGCTCTGAATTTGTCCTTATGAAAGTCAAAGCAACAAATCGCTTTTCAAATCACAATCGGTGCATAAACAGAGCAATTCTCTGAAAAACAAAGTTATGTATTCTTGTCACACATCTGGCTCTGATTATTATGACAGACTGCTGACTGCTGTCACTGCAGAGTTCACGAGGTGGCCAATCTCTTCACAAATTTCCCTTGCATCATCAAAGGAATCTGAATCCATCAGCATCCAAATTCAACAGAATTTCATTCAGTTAAAAACAGTAAAAATATCCAGACGTGTGCATTTGTACGAAGAGACGACGGGTTCATATCACGTTGACACTCTCTTCCCTTCTTCCTATAAACACTGCTATTAGTTTTCAATTCCTGCCTTCTTCTCCAGCACCCTTGACTCCTCTTATCCTCAGAGAGAGGATCTGGGGGAAGAGAGCTGCCATTTTGAGTGACAACCCCAGATAATGAAAGTGACAACTGCTATCTATGTATATCTATTGGCTTTAATGTGGTGGAAATGAAGTCCATCTTGACTTAGCGGCATGAGACTTGTGACTCGTTCAAGGATGATGTGGCCTCTCCATCTGCACATGCATGTGACACTAATGCTGAGTGCATGTACCATGACACTTTCAACAGCGTGAAAGTATCAAGTATTCAAGGTTTATTCATAATGCACGAGTGGATATATTCTCCTGCCGTGATTGTTATACTTCTCATAACCTTCAGTGGTAACTTCATCCTCAATATATACTGAGACAGTCTGCCCTTCTTCTACATGGCAGCTTTTATGTTATCAATGATAACTCACACGATTCTTGACTATTTGCTAGAAAGAATGGGTCTCAGTTGAGAACTGCAGACATAGACAGTAAGTTGAGCTGTATGAGGCCATTATAGCTATCAATGCCCACTTTTGCCCTGAAGGGCAAGCGACTCATACAATGACTAATATTATCAATAATTATGAATCCCTTGCAGATATGCATTAACACTGTTATTGCAATACAAACATTGTCTACAAATAAAATGAAAACATTCTATGTTTCCTGAGCTTTTAACACCATTACAATGATCATTAAGTATAACACGATGACATTACACTTTTCTCCAATTATTATTATAAATAATAAGATATTTTTTTTCCAACGAAAATGAAACATCACTGAGCTTACTTAAAGGAGTACTTTACTTTTAAAAACAAACAAACAAGCAAAAAAAACCTAATAATTTGCTGATAAATAATAACAAATATTTTACTGAGTCAATCCGTTCATTTCGTTCATTGAATGAACCAAATGGCACGAAAAAAGATTCGTTCATTTTGATGAACGAGTTCGAACAGGAGAGTCACGAAGGTGCATCACTGAACAGAGCAAGGCGACTATTTAAGCTTAAAAAACTTAAACTTATTTTTTTTTTAATTGTGCAATCATTTCGCTTGATAAGACCCTTATTCATTGTCTGTAATCGTTTAAAGCCCTTTGAACAGTTTGCAGTTTGCACTGAAACTGTCTTTTGGACCTTTAACCGTTTGGTGGCCAGTAAAGTGCATTATATAGAGAAAAAATCCGTACTTTCTCCACTGTCCCTGCTCCTATTAATAAAATACTAAAAAAAAAAAAAAAATACAACACATAGTAAACAAATTGTGTAACTGTTTAAACCAAAATCTAAATTATGATGCATATTTGCAATAGTAAGTACAATGGTGCAATAAATGTTTGGGTACAAACAAAGACCATGTATTAAACGGGTCTAATGAACCTGTGACCATGTGACCTGCACTGGAGTATACTCTAATTGTTTGAAGCCTCAGCCAGCACAAAACAGATTGGAAATAAAATTCCAATCTTGTGTGAAATGCTTTTGCAGGTGCATCAGGTCACATCTCTCTGGGAGTGCTTATCTGTGTGGGTTCAGATAAGCCTGAAGGAAAACGTTCTGTAATTTTGCTTACACATGTCTATAGTTTGTGGGTTCACACCACCAGTGACAGATAGAGAGCAACATGGCAAACAAAGCTTATCGTGGAGTCACAATAATAGGACAGAATAGCAACCAATAATTCTTTCAGCTGCTTTGTAATGTGTACTTGTAAACATCTACAGATGCGTGCACCTGAAATCAACTATCATTTGTATTCTTTCTCCTAAATATATCTCAATCTCTGTCCATTTAATGCCATTGAATGGATGCCGCTCATTTGATGCTTGAAAAAAAAAAAAAAAAAAAAAAAAAACATACAGCGATTGTGACAGTAATCCATAAAACTCCAGTGGATGAATTTATGTCTTCGGAGTCAAAATTATAGTTTTAACTTTTTTATATATATATATAACAACCACTACATCACCACATGTTGTTTGGGAGGGTTTCACGAAAAATCCTCCTCACTCATCCAAAAACAACTTTGTATTTAGTTGACATGTGCTTGCAAAGGTATTTAGTTAGTAGTTAGTTATAGGCTAGAATGTCTAAAGTGGACTATTGAAATGTGTAACCAGGTAGGCACATTGCATTTTCATCCTAGGAGTGAGCCTCATGATGAAGTCAAGTCACCATTTATGTAGCGCTTTTTACAAAGCAGATTGTTTTAAAGCAGCTTTACAGTGATAACAGGAAAATAATGCAACTAAGTGTGTTTCAGATCCAGTAGATAAGAAAGAAAAAAATAGCTATAATGGGATCCACTCGAGGCAAGTGTAGATGAGAACCCAAGTGCAGTTTATTACAAACAAGATCCAACATGAAAAAAAAAACATGGCGTGGCATGGAAAAACTCAAAATTAGGACATGAAGATGACCTTACACAACAGCGGTTACAGCGAAAAAATACTTGACAAAGACACATTTCAACCATGAGGCCTAAATACACACGCACGACTAATGACAAGACAAGGGACACCTGTGAACAGTGAAGAGATGATTAACCAATGACAAGTAACATGGCAGGATTACATGGCAAACAGGCAATCACATGACAGACATGGAACATGACATGAACAAACCAAAACGTTACAACAGCATCAAACTCCAGTTTAAGTAAGTTCAGTCATGGATACTGTTTGTTGTAATAAAATATATATACACTCTAAAAAATGCTGGGTTGTTTTAACCCAACTTTGGGTCAAATATGGACTAACCCAGCCGTTGGGTTAAATTTTTACATTACATTTTTAACCCAACATTTCGGGTTTGTCCATATTTGACCCAAAATTGGGTTAAAACAACCCAGCATTTTTTAGAGTGTATATATATATATATATATATATCCTCTACAGTAATAAGAGTTAAATGTGCTTTGATTTGCACTGTAGTCTGAATGTTTGTGGTAAATTGCAGGGAAGGTCTGCCTGGTCTGCCTGGAGAAACTTAATCAAAGGCACAGTGCAAACCTGCCGTTTGCTGACTCACTCCCAACATTTCAGCAACCCACACTCTAAAAAATGCTGGGTTGTTTTAACCCAACTTTGGGTCAAATATGGACTAACCCAGCCGTTGGGTTAAATTTTTACATTACATTTTTAACCCAACATTTCGGGTTTGTCCATATTTGACCCAAAATTGGGTTAAAACAACCCAGCATTTTTTAGAGTGCAGTGATCAAACTCCCTTCCTGTTTGTAGAGGTAACCTCCTGCATACCATTAAAATCAAGGTAAAGCTTGCTTGCACTTTAAATAAATGTATACTGTTTTCTAGCCTTCATCACATTCAAAAGTCAGCGTTCGCCTCTGCTGACTCCTGATCAAAGTGCATTTTGAGAACAGAAGTTTCAGCACAAGTCATTTGATTTTTAGGCAGTAGAAGAACAAAGAGATTGATGGGAGTTAGAGAGATAACGGGAATTCAGCTGCATACACATTGTGGTAGGTCTGCTTCATAGTTTTAAAACACAAAGGTTACTCCAGGTTACAAGAGTGATGTTCAAACAGTGAAATAAATGGGCCACTGGCAAAGAGTCCAGTCCAAGTAATAATAAATGATTCTGAAGATACAGGAGCAGGGCCATTAAAATAACTGTTGGTGTATTTTTAATCGTAAAATTGCAGTGCTATTGGTTCAGGGTTGCACCTCATCATTTTAGTTAATCAAAATGTACTCTCTAAAAGCAAGTCAAAATATCATATGTAGTTCCCTTTCGTAGTCACTCCAAGTTCCATCGGATGATGACGAATGGGGTTTCGCTTAGAAAGCCTATCAACTTTGAGTATTACAAAACAAACCAATGGCAAAGAAATGCCATGGGTCTGCGGAATTTGCATGGCGCAACTCCGCCCCACCTCATGGGTATAAAGGAGGATGGCGGCAATATGCAGATATGTTTTCGCTTCGGGGCCAAGAAGTTTTCTTCACTCCTGCAGCCTATTCTCAAACTATCTTCAAGAATATTTTAGACAAGCAGCTTCCAGTCGGTGTTGGTGTGATGGCGAGTTCCAGAGAGTTTCATATTCCTGCCTGCTGCACTAAACAATGTGTGTGTTTCTCCCTGGGCGCTTCAAGGTCGAAAAAAAATAGACATTGCCTTGTGCAGAGGATCTCTTTTCTTGGTTTCTACTCAATTGCCTTCTCCACTCAGCCACTGCTGACTTGCCTGGCAATCAAGAGCAAGAGTGCCGTTCCACTGAAGTATTTTTAGAGGCTCCTAGGGCATATGGTATCTGCAGCCATGGCAACAGCGTTCGGATTGCTTCATATGAGACCGCTTCAGCTTTGGTTTAGCGACTGAGTCCCGAGGTGGGCATGGCAATACGGCGTGCTCCAAGTACCAGTTACTCCGACCTGCCGTCAGACCTTTAAACCGTGGTTGAACCTCAGTTTTTGACGGGCTGGTGTGCCACTGGAACGAGATTCCTGGCATGTTGTCTCAACAGATGCCTCCACCATGAGCTGGGGTGCCATCTGCAATGGACATGCTGCCACGGGCTCCTGGATAGGACCCTAGCGCCTATGGCATGTCAGTTGCCTCGAGATGCTGGCAGTACATCTTGCTCTGCACTGCTTACAGGTGTTGCTCAAGGGTCAACACGTACTGTAGCTTACATCAACCATCAAGGTGGTCTACTCTCCCACCGTATGTTGCAACCAGCCCACCACCTCTTCATATGGAGTCAGACGCATCTGAGGTCACTTCGAGCCATTATATTCCCGGAGCCCTGAACTGTGCTGCCGACGAGCCTGTAGAATGGTGTCTCCATCCCCAGTCGTTTCAGCTGATTTGGGACATTTGTTTGCCTCTCATGACTCGACCCGTTGCACCCTGTTTTATTCCCTGACCGAGGGCACGCTTGGCACGGCCCACCCTGACCTGGTTCTCTGAAGTCTTACTCCTCGCGACAGCACCTCCTTGGCCAATTCCTCTGAGGAAGGACCTCCTTTCTCAGGGACGGGGCATCCTACGGTACCCTCGTCCCGGCCTTTGGAACCTCCATGTGTGGCTCCTGGATGGGACGAGGCAGGTATGAGCACCCTACCACCAGCGGTAGTGGTTACCATCACTTCTTACATCACATCACTTTGTCCACAAGACATGCCTACGCATTGAAGTGTAACCTCTTTGTCAACTGGTGCTCTTCTCGCCGAGAAGACCCCCGAGATGTTCAATCAGTGTCGTGCCTTCCTTCCTGAAAGAAGGGTTGAAACGAAGGCTGTCTCCCTCCTCCCTCAAAGTATATGTTGTCGCTATTGCCGCACACCATGATACAGTAAGGTAAGTCCGTATGGAAGCGTGACCTGATTGTCAGGTTCCTGAGTGCATCGAAGAGACTCATCTTTTCCCTCTTGGGACTTCTCAGTGGTTCTAACTGCCCTAAAGAGTGCCCCTCTTGAGCCTTTGAAATCAGTTGAGCTTAAGTTCCTGTCTATGTAGACAGCACTCCTGGTTGCATTGGCCTCCATCAAGAGGGTAGGGGACCTGCACGCATTCTCTGTTGATTCTCTGTTGGATATGTGCCCAAGGTTCCTACCACTCCCTTCCGGGACCAGGTGGTGAACCTGCAAGCGCTGCCCCTGGAGGAGGCAGACCCAGCCTTGGCACTGCTATGTCCATTACGTGCTCTCCACGCCTATGTAGACAGAACGCAGTGTTTCAGGACCTCATACCAGCTCTTTGTCTGTTGTGGTGGGAAGCTGAAGGGTAAGGCTCTCTTCAAGCAAAGGCTGTCACACTGGATAGTGGACGCCATTGCTTTGGCATACCAGCAGCAAGGTCGACCATGCCCCCTTGGTGTGACTGCCCACTCCACCCGGAGTGTGTTATTCTTATGAGCTCTAGCGCATGGTACCTCGCTAACAGATATCAGCAGAGCTGCAGGCTGGGCGACACCCAACACATTCACCAGATTCTACAATCTCAGAGTGGAGCCAATGTCCTCTCATGTACTCACTTCAACCAGCTAGTACCGGACCCACTCAGGTGTCTTCGCTTGCTCGCCATTTCACTCTACGAATACATGCGATATTCTCCTCAGGTGAGCTTCCCTGAAAGCCCTGAGTTCCTCCAGCACTCCTGACGTCGGCGCCAGTGTCTATTGCCTGCGCGTCGGCTAGGTGCCTCCCGTGTGCATGGTCCCTCCTCTGAGCGACCCCCACATGTGTATTTCCACTGTAAGCCTCTCTGAGCATGTGTCTTTCCCATGGAAAGCCACCTTGCCACCTCTGGGGTTGAAATCTTCTACCTGCGGCTGAACACCCCAGTGTTTCTCTATATGTATCCCTCTGGGTCATATATGTATTCTCTAAGTACCACCCCACGCAGGGCACCAGAAGACAGCTGTGAAGGTGGCGAGATTAACCCCATTCATCATCATCCGATAGAACTCGGAGTGACAACGAAAGGGAACGGCTCGGTTACGTATGTATCCCTCATTCCCTGAGTAGAGAACAGAGATGTTCCATCTTCCTGCCACTTCCGTTGTACCGCTGGAACAGCTGAGTTCAGTCTTGGCTCCTCGGCGAAGAAACATATCTGTGTATTGCCGGTGTCCTCCTTTATACCCACAAGGTGGGACGGAGTAGCGCCAAGCAAATTCTGCAGACCGGTGGCATTTCTTTGCCATTGGCTCGTTTTATAATACTCAAAGTCGATAGGCTTTCTAAGCGAAACCCCATTCGTCGTCATCTTAAGGATGTTCTCATTCTCCAGTAAAATGAGATTGTTTCAGTGCGGCTAAGATATTTTTCATTTGAAAACATGACATTTTTTTTTTTTTTTGTTCTTCTTGGCTCTATGCAATGTACAGAATCAACATCTGGCAGGCTCATAAATACAGATCTCAATGTAAAAGTTAGCTATACTATGACGTTTTTTAGTAAAATCATGAAATCACCAGTTTCATCCACAAGGGGGCAGTCTGATATTAATTCAGAGACCCTTGCAAAAACAAAAAAAGACAACAAAAATAGATCACCAAGAACCAAAAAAGTTAATCATGTTAAAGAGAACGTTTACTGCATCAGCATGTCTCCGCTGCTCTGATGGAGAGACAGCCCACAATTCATTTAGTGAGATTAGGCTGAGGAGCGAATGAAGGCTGAAGCTAAAGCTCAGGCCGACCCGTGCATCTCTCAGCTCAAGACCGGTTAACCATTCACTTTAATCCCTTGTGATTTCCTAAAGCCCACAGCTGAAATAAAGACAGAGCCTGTCATCTATTTAAGCTTTGCATTTGAGTGATACTCTCTTAAAGGAATAAAATCACCCAAAAATGGAAATCTTATCACCATTGACTCACTTTTATGTTGTTCTAACATTGTTGTTTTTCTTATTTAAAAGACAATGGTAAATCTTAGGCAAAACACACAAGCCAAAAAAGTGAATGTTTATTCATACTGCCATAATTTCAAAAAGGAATAAAACAATATGGAATTGGAAATTCCTTTATTGTATTTTTTTCTACCATGTGCACAACTACAAAAGGAACACATTAAAACAATCCGATAATATATCCCCGTTTTCACAGACAAGGCCTAGACTAGTCCCCGATTTTAAGGCGTGTTTCAAATGAAAGCAACTTGTACCGACGTACAGTAATATGTGAGTGCCATTGTTTTGTCTTAAGATGCACACCATTAATGTTTTTTTTTTCTACATGCAGCACATTTATAAAAAGCTACTTAAATGTCCTAATTCAACTAAAGCCGTTCTTAGAAATTGGGCCCTAATATACAGTCATGTGAAAAAGAAAGTATATCAAATTGTACGGTTTTATGTATCATGACATAATGCAAAAAATAAAAAAAATAAAAAATAAAAAAAAACTTCTGGTCCCAATCTGCAGTTCTTAAAACTTAAAAATCAACAAGAACACATGACATATTACCAGTTATATGTACCAGTCAGGTGTTGCTAATTAAATGCCTTTGATTAACTGATCATCAGAAGTTTAGGTGATTTCTTGGTCTAGGCTAGAGCATTCAGGTGTGTGTTAACAAAATAACAAGGAGGAAAGACGTCAGCAATTATCTTAAGAGAAGGATTTGTTGCTTCCATCAATCTGAGAAAGGCAATTTCCAAACAATATTAAGTCAATCTTGTCAATCTTTCCACGAGTGGACATCAAAGAAAATTCACCCCAATTGTATTGCTCAGAGAAATTACAAAAAAAAAAAAAAAAAAAAAAAAAAAAAAAACTTCAAGACCTTCTTCACAGAATCTACAGGCCTCTGTTAGCATATCATAGTTGCATTTGAACACATCATAAGACTTTTGGAACAATGTCCTTTGGAGACCAAAGTGGAGACGTTTGGCCACAAAACATATCAGCACATACACCTCATAACAACTTTCAAGCACAGTGGTGAAGGGGTGATGATCTGGGCTTATTTGCAGCAATAAGACCTGGGCACCTTGTAGTCAATGAGTCGAGAGAGGCAGCAAGACAAAAATGTTCAATTTGGATTGGATTTGAGGAAGCAGGGTTTCGGCAGATCTTAGAAAAACCCTTTTCTGTAGTGCTCTGGCTCGTTTCATATTGTTTGTAAAATCTAGTACTTTCAGAAAGGAAAGATTTGCAATATTTCAGAGATGAGTTATGTTCCAGTAGTTAACAGGCAACAGATGGGATTTGTTTTGTTTTTTATTGTGCAGAAACATTAGGTGTCCTGAAAGAAAGAAAGAAAGAAAAAAAAACATTCACTTTGGGACTGGGATTTTTTTTTAATGCATTTTAAATGTGTTACCTTCTTCTCTCCCACAGTGTCTGCTATCAATTAGTGGTGTTTGACAAATATGCTTGTTTTTGGACTTAGTTGAACTTTCAACAACACAAAACGTGCAACACTCAGCATCAGGAGAGAGATAATTAGTCTTATCTTTGCACGCAATTGCTCACACAGTCCCTCAAGAATATAAACCATTTACAACAACACTTAAGATTCTATCAGCTATTAAAGAAATAGTGTAGGTTTCAAAAAATGAAAAAGTCAGGTTGCTGTTTTCCATGGTGTTAGAATAAATGGGGACCGAAGCTTTCAAAAGGACATACAGTAAATGCACAATAAAGGGGTGATGAACTGAGAAATCATTTTTTTTTGAGCTTTTGACATCTAAGAGGTCATCAAATATATAAAAGTATCCTGTAAATTTCAGAACTGAAAACGTCCTTGTTAGTCCAATAAAAGCTTTTATTGACACCAGGCTCAGCAATCGACTTATTTTTCAAAGTGGGGAACTATGACTTCAAAGAGGATAAAACACCACCCCCGTAGAAGAAGATCAACGCTTACTTCAACATGGCCGGTTTAGCCCCGCCCACCGATTTGCGCATTACACGCATGGCTAAATAACATAGATGCCTACTTCGCGATGACAAACCGGGTCGAGAGTGAAACTCATTGTAATATGCGAAACTGTTATCCACTCAAAGCAGTGGGCGTTTATACTTCCAAGTCTTCAATGCGAGACGCCCATAAAAACCGAACGTCTTGAGCTGGGCTCAAAACTAGGGTATTACCTAATAATTATTGATTTTGATGTTTTTAAATGTAACAACCAAGCGAACGTCATAAGTTGACCTCAGACAACAATATATATATAAAAATTAAAAAGCCAGTTCATGACCCCATAAAAATGATCCATTTGACTAGAGCTAAAGTCACAAGAAGCACTTTTTAAAACTTATGGTGGTTTTGGGGACTTTCTGAATCTGAATGGTAGCTTTTATTGTAAGTGCTTGAAAAAAGAACAACCATTTGAATTATTTCTCCTCTTGTGTTTCACTGAGGAAATAGGCATGGGGACATATTCTTTACAGGCTCCAAATTGGAACCTCATGGATTCATTGATGGATTTAGTGGAATTGGTTGTGGAGGTTTGCTCCAAGAAGTAAAGGATCATCCTTGTCCTGGATTTTCCATGCAGCTTAGATTTAAATATTCATCTGAACTCCTGTAAGAAGTGTCAGGTAGGATTCGTCATCCTTCTGGGATGTTTCTTCCATGCTATTGAGCCTCAAACCACCTCAACTAAAGCAAGTTGCTCCTTAAGAAGCTCCTCATCTTTGTAGTAAATATGGAGAAAGACATCTTACACTCATTATTCATTATGTTAATTGTTTATGTAATAAGGTTTTGACATGATTGAGACAAGGTGTAGATTTCCAAATGCACCTCGGTATGAGTTTATCATAGGAACAACAGACGTATTAACACCCAAGTAAACAAGGGCTGGTAGGAAGCTGATAAGGCTAACACTCATTCGATTGCAGTTTGTACACTCTGTTGCAAAGTATAGCCACACATCCTGAAGCTGAAACCTGCAGCATTAATTAACATTACTTAGAGTTAATAATAATATATACATGTTTACAAGACAATATGAAAGGTACTTGATCCCTCAAGTTTCAACTCAAATTGAACCCTTCTGAATCCCAAAAGAAGTAGTTCCAAAAAAAAAAAAAAAAAAATGAAAAGAATGCTTTTGCTGTTTTATTCTATTGTAATTGTATATTATTGTGTCAGTTAGATATCCATCTGTGTTGGATATAAATTCAGGTCGCTAAAGACCTGAATGTGTAATAAGGATTGGCGAAACATTAATGGATTTAAGGGTTAAAACACCATTAAATTGGACAGTCTCATTGTCTTTTTTTTTCTCAAATTAGCAATGATTTCCTTTTCTTCTGTGACAACATTTAAGCCATTTTGCTGATTCATCAATCCTAGATAATCTAGAATTCCATTCTGTTCCCAGGGGAGGAATTTATACACCTTAAGCAAGTCAGTTGTACTGCTTTTCCTGGCAGTTTTCATGCCAATTTCCAATTTATAAACTCAGAGCGGCGTCCTTGACCACTGCCGAGTGTTCCTCAGTGGCACGCACCCCAAGTTCATTAAATACTTCATTAGCCATCGCTCCTGGACAGTGGAGAGGACTGCTGTTGATGGGCCGCACAGGAGAGGCACCTGGGTAGTTCCTCGAGAGACACAGCGGGCCACTGCAATTAATAAAGTCTGCTTTCTCTTTCAAAGCACATCTCTCATGCCAGAGCTGGGCCTTAATAATATGCCCGCACAGAGAGATAACCTCTTTTCTCACCCACACTTAATTTTCAATCAAAGTTCCGTCAGAAGCCATTTCCAGTCACACTTAACTGCATTAATTTATTTTGTGTGAATTAAAAGAGGTAATGGGAACATTTATCAGATTCAAGAGGCCTGCAGAAGTGCTGCTCTCCTCCAATATGTTGTAACGTAGCAGTTACAGGAGTCCAAACAGCGTGTGGTAATTGACAGTCGGAATTCTGTTCTGTTAGCACTAAAATTGCGTTCCAGTACAAGATCAGAGGTGGTTTGTACATACATATTTCATGAAAAGCCCCTTTGAAGAATTCAGGATGCTGAAGATTCAGAGCAATGGGCTGAGTGTGAATTCTGATATTAAACAAAAGTGTGTTTACCAGCTAAATATATGGTTTTGTAATTAAATGACTAATTAAAAAGTTTTTTTTCTTTTCATTATGTAAAAACTATTTTTTTGTATACAGTAGAAAATGTTAGGATCATTGTCGCCAGACCAAGAAAAAAAAAAGACCATGCTCATAATGATTTATGGCTCCATTTATAATTATTTATAAGTGAGTATTACTATTCTATAAATATGTTTATAAAGACTATATGGTCTAAAATACTATATACTAAGACCTTTACTGCATAATGCTACGTTCACACCGGACGCGAATAGGGCGTCAGGCGCGAATGATTTCAATGTTAAGTCAATGCAAAGACGCTTTACGCGCGTGAAAAATTCCTGCGGCGCGAATGAGGCGTGGAGCGCGGCGCGGAAGACGCGAATACGCCTCATTCACGCGTCAAGTTGGCGCGAATGGCGCGAATTGAGCGTTGTGCATTCACGCGTTTGACGCGAATTCGCGTCTGCCGCCCGAGTTGAAAAATCTGAACTTTGGCGCGAATTCGCGCCGCGTTAACCAATCAGGAGCCTAGCTGCTTGCTCACGTGGGGAAGTGTCTGGATGCTTCAATAAATTATTTTGTATATGACTAAATGCATGGTGGGATTATGCACAACAAAGCAAATGTTTCATCACTTAAAACATTATTTCTATATACGAGACATGTTCATTTTGTATTGAATGTTATTCATTCCATATCTAGAAATAGTATTATGTTGTAAAGACAATCAACATAAATTCGTGTCTGGACGTGAGAGAGAGAAAAAAATCACAGGACAGGTTAATAACTTTTGAAGGCTGGCTCTATTTATCATCAAAACAAAAATAAATGACAGCTAGATTAGATGGATGAGGGCGAGGGTGATCCTCGCTCAGATGCGGGACAACATGTCATCAAACTGGGCCCGTGACAGGCGGAAGTACCGCTGACAGCGGCCGTCATCCAGCGCAGCTCCTGGAGCGAGCAAATGGTGAAACTCGCCAAACGGTTCGGCTCTGAAGGATCCGGTGGACACAAATATACGGCGACGATGATCCCCACGCCGCTGTTCTACTCTCCAGAGTAAATACAGAGCGGTAACTCTCTTGATGAATGCTCGGTCGACATAAAAACAATGGCCGCCAACGGATTTTGATTCTGACGCGCGTCACGCGCGTAAATTTCGCTTCAAACTTTACGCGCGGCAGTTTCGCTCTTGACACGCGAATTAACACTAGTGGTCAAGCGTCAAACTAGACGCGTCAGGCGCGAATTTGACGCGCGATTCGCGTCCGGTGTGAACGTAGCATAAGAAGAGGACTTATAGTTATATTTATGCCAGCGTTTGCAACCAATGCAACCTGCATTGTTATAATGTTATTATTATATTAGTTACAACTTTTTAGTAATTCAGATGTATTTCTGTCAAATTAGTGAATATATTGTTATTAATAGCCGTGTTGTGTTCTTATAAATACTTATTGTGGGTGATAATACAGCTATTAGCCTCTATAAAAGCATCATTGATGGCTAAAGTGAAAAAAAAAAAAAAATAGGATGCAATTTCCCTAAAGCGAACGTTAAGAAATCTTGAAGATGTGCTCATTATTAACTTAGCCCAGTTCATTCATTAGGATCCAAGCAGAGAAGCAACCAAACACCTCCAAGTTTTCCCTATTTACAGTAAATACAGTTACACAAGTAGTTACACGACCAAGTATGGTGACAAAACAAAACGTGGTGCTTTTCTAAACGTGTAAAATGGATAACTATAATGTATGGCGAATGAGAGTACTTCGATTTGGCGCAGTAATATCATCACTCCTGATGATGAGAGGATTTTTTTAGGAGTGATGATATTACTGTGCCAAATCAAAGGGCCCTCAAGTGGTATTCCACCATACATTATAGTTATCTATTTTACACTGGTGTAATCACACACCATTCTCGGTTGTGTAACTACTTAACTACTTGTAACTGTATTTAAATAGGGAAAACATGGAGGTGTTTGGTCGCTTCTAACTTCATCTCTTTTTGGATCCTAATGAAGGAACTGGGCTAAGCTAAGTGCTATCAAAGTGCCGCGTCGCGCCAGAGCAATTGAGTGGACGCACTGAGACGAGAGAGGTGTGTATCAACTCGTCTTAGTTAAGGGAATAACAGTTTAATATGAAAAAAAAAAAAACAACAACGGTGGAGTGTTCCTTTAAGACAGAGGTCTCAAACTCGCGGATGATATTTTGTGGCCCCCTACTTGATATTAAAGTTTAATATTAGTGCGGCCCGTTGTTGCGTTTGCCGCGTTTTTTTTATTATTATTATTTTTATCCCTTATGGGCTACCATATATAGTCTCGTGTAACAGTCTCATCCCAAAAAGTCATATAACTGACGTTTTGGGACGTATTTTGACCATACGTCAATATCCGCCTTTTTAGGGCCCCCTTAAACGTCGCTAGATGGCGATCCCGGGCCGTCATACAACTGACGCTTTACCTTTAACGTCAGTTAGGTGACGGGTTAGGTTTAGGGTTAGGTTTAGGTCTGGGGTAGAGTTAGGATCCCATAACCTCATCTACCGACGTTTAAGGGGGCCCTAAAAAGGCGAATATTGACGTATGGTCAAAAGACGTCCCAAAACGTCAGTTATATGACGTCTTGGGATGAGACCGGGTTGTCTCGTGACCGCTTACGGTGGGTTTGTTGTCAATAGTAGTCATAGACAACCACGAAGTACAAATATACTGCGCCTGGAAAAAATGAGCGTGTCACTTCAATTATGAGCGCGCTTGAGCGTGCAAAATATGTGAGCGCGATATGTGAACAGGCCCAAGGCAAGCTACCACCACCAAATCAGGCCACAGCTACTGATAGCTCGCGAGCGACTTGTTGGATACCCCTGCTCTAAAACAATGTGAGAATAATCATTTTGAGCTTGTAATATGTGTTGTGTCTGAACGCGTTCAATGAACGATAGTTCACGAACTCGTTCATATTTTGGGCGAACGTGAACTGAACGTAGCCTACTGCCTGATGAACGTTACAGTGAACTCGTTCATTCTAGTGGCTGTGAACCGAGGAGCGAGGAGGCGTCATAAGATCATTTAAAAGGGTTTTATGAGGTCGGTGAGGATGGGAAAATCTTACATGTATGTGCAAACTTTGCCCTTCGATAAAATGATTGTTATCTGTGGTTGTATATGGGCTGTGGCCAGGGGCGCAACTACCCAGTTTCAGAGGGGTATGCAGCAAGAATTTTAGCCCAACCCCCCCCCCCCCCCACCCAAAAAAATAAATAAATAAATAAATAAAATAAATGTAATGTAAGTGTGCTGTGTAATAAGTGAGTAGGAAGAAATGAGAGCTAACAGAAAAAAATAAGTGCAAAATTGTCGTTTATTAACACAATTAAACTATCTGATGAACCCCCCCTAAGAAAACTATAAGCTGCATTGTAACAGCAATACCAGTGTTTCTCACAGGATTTTAGGTAAAACTGTGGTAGGTGGACCTCTGTTTCTCTAGGGGGGTTCGGGGGCATGCTCCCCCGTAAGAAAATGTTGTGTTCTGTAATGTTAAGTTCAGCAGTCTGGTGCACTTTGAGAGTTCAAAATTAAAAGCTCCAACCCATATTCAGGGTGCAAATTAAACAGAGAAAAATTTGAACCTCTTTTATTTAGTGTCTGTCTACATTATACTACATAATAATAGTTATAATATTAATCCCATGATAGTAATTGCCATAAAGGCTATTGTAAAACAAATGCACAGAAAAATAAAGGAAACTTTCATAATTAGTTTTGCACTAATTTCTATACTTGAAAGATACTTGCGCATAATGACATGTTTCATGGGCCAGTGTGTCAGAAAAAAAAACTAAAGCTGACTTTTTTTTGACCAATGCATTACACCAGCACAGCGCCGCCAATTAAGCAAAAAACGAAACAAAAACAAACAACAAACAAACAAATGGGCCGCCGATGTATGAGTTTTGTGGGCCGTTAAGACAAATAAATAAAAAAAAGGATGAAATGTATTGGCTGAAAAGCACGTCGGCCAAGCGGGAATCTCCCGGTAGTCCCGATGGCCACCGAGATATAGATAGCCATGCCTGATGTCACATTTTAAATCCTACCTGTTGGCTTTCAGCAATGCATGCAGTTATTTAGCTGCTGTCGCATCAATTGACATGCCATCTCCTTTTCTCTCTTTCTTTTTCTATTTTTAGCCCCACAGCATTTTGTTTTATCCATCTTTTTCGACGACAACTAACCACTCGTACCTGCTCGCTCAGCGCTCACGGCGTCCCCGCCCGCTCGCGATATTACCCGCTCCCCTTCTCCATGAGGGCGTCTACTCTAGCCTGGCTGTTAGTCCTCTAAAATTTTATATAACATTGAAGGAATGCAGAAATGATTTAGAAACGCACAACGGCAGCTACATATAGAAATAGGCTACAATATATAATTTATTTATTTTTATTTTACTTTTTTTTTAACCATCGCTTTGGCGCCCCCCATTGCTGCGCCCCTATGCGCCGCATATAGCGCATACCCACTTTTTGCGCCACTGGCTGTGGCAATAATAATAGCCTAATAATAAAAAAAGAAGCTCGCAGCAACATATGGAAAAAAAAAAAAAATATGAACAAGTTCATTTTTGAAATATGAACTGAACTAGTTCATTTTAAAATTTGTGAACTGAACTTTGAACTAGTTCATGTTATGAACTTGGTCCAACAGGTTGATAAGAAGGTTTGCTTTGATATGTGCAAAGTCAGTAATTTGCCTGAGACACTATACATGTGTAGAAAGAATTATTTGTATTTCAAAAGCAGTAATTGTTGTTCTAAGTATAATAAAAGGAAATGTGCCTTTCGGAGAAAAAAAAAAACAACATTCAATATAATAGTGTTGTATAAAGAAAATAAAAAGCAAATATGACTATCATCACAAAGATGTTGTGTGTAAGAAAAAGACAAAGAAATTTTGTAAAATTAACTTCAACTGTCAGAAGGACAGCTCATGAAGAACCAATCATGTACAGAAAGGAATGTTCAAATTCAGAGGAACAGTTCAGAAGAAACGTTAATAATAAAGATTGAGAACATTGGATCAGTTGTGCTCCATTTTTGGAATACTTAAATACATTTTAAGTTAAATAAATCTTGATGCGGCCCGGCCTGACCCAGACTCTATCTCCAGCGGCCCCCAGTTAATTTGAGTTTGAGACCCCTGCTTTAAGAGAACTCAAAAGAAACTTGTTGTCTGTTAAACATTAATATGTCTTCTGTACATGTAGTGTTTACATGAACGCTTAATTGTGCGTTTTAACAAAAATTCCCGCTCCTCCGTGAGAGCTACGAGACCGGTGCGTCTCACAGGTGTCTCTCAACGGTAATCACGCCACCGGCCTAGCACCGTTCTCCCGCGGCCCTCACTCGTCCTGCTCGCCACAGTAAACATAATGAATGGCGACTGTAGAGCGCAATCTCGAAACACATTTTCAGGCAGACTCACTAGTAGCCTAGACTTGTTGTTTAACTACTGCGCTATGTTACAGGTAGGCGTGGTGCATTCTGGGAGTTGTTGTCTTTCATCCATATAAGCCAAAAAATACATTTTCTGGCTTTTTCTCAGTCTAGAAAGCTCCAAATTCAAAAATAATTTCACATTTATTTAACATAAATGACCCATTTTAAATACCCTTTCATCTTTCCAGAGGTGAGGTATCCCTTTAAGAAGTTTCGTTGCATTTCAGGCTATAGTGGCGGCATTATATTCAACTCTCAGTATACACAAACTTTCCTTATTTATAGAAAGAAAAATGGGGCACAGCTGAGCTATGGCATCCCACCGAATTAATGAGGCTTTCAGTGAGAGAGGAATAAAGGATGCGGGCAACAGGAAGGACCAATAGCCCTGGGATTCCTATTCAATAACTGTTATTGCAGACATATAGTCCTCTAGCCAACACTGTCATTATTCTTGGGGATTGGTTAGATCCTGTGTATATTTAGCCTATTGTGCGCTGGTGCCTATAGGGTGCAAGGGGGCTGAAGACACCCCGGGGTAAAAAACGCCTTTCATTTGATTTCCCTCTAAACCACTATGGCACAAATACTTGTCGCAGCACTTTCCAAAACATCTGCTTTTCAAGATGCACAGGCAAATTTGGCCGATCCTTGACGCAATCGTGGACGGCAAACGCAAAGTTGATTCTGTGCAAATTAGATTTTTTTTTATTTGATGGTGTTTTTTTTTTATGTTGAAGATTTAAGTAGCAAATGAGAATCACTAAAGTATTTGAGTTTATTTTAATACAAAGGTCCTGTTAATGTTGTTCAGTTTTGCTCAAGCTAAGTATTGCAACAGTTTTTCAATAAGGTAAGAATGTAATAAATGTATGCTAATTGAGTAAAAGGCGTCCCTGCTGTTGGGGCGAAAGGCACAATAATTAACACTTTTCCATTTGTTGACATGACATGTTTAGATTCAGATGGTAAATATAATTTCAATATCACTAATATCATTAAGTTATGTATTCAACTTAGAGGTACAGTAATAACCATATTTATATTGTAACCATATTTACAAATGAAGAGTTCAGATGCAAAAACGTCTCAGGTTACGACTGTAACCTATGTTCCCTGAGAACAGGGAACGAGACAATACGTCGAATGACGCTATGGGGAACGCCTCAGGCGTGACAGGTGTCTGAAATCAAATATCAACTCACAGTAATCAGGTTGACCGGCGACAGCCCGTGCATCATCAGCTTGAATGATGAGCGCGTCAATCTGGATGTATAAGAAGGGCGCCTTGAAACCGTGACAACATCCTATCGTCTGAAGGGACTGTTGCAGGCAGGCCCCGAGGCATGGCAACGAGACGTATTGTCTCGTTCCCTGTTCTCAGGGAACATAGGTTACAGTCGTAACCTGAGACGTTCCCTTTCGAAGGGAACTCAACAATACGTCGAATGACGCTATGGGGAACGAAATACCCACTCCGCCATGCTGAGGGGAGTGCATGCCGAAAGGCAGTGACAACTGTCAGAACCAGTAATTCCAAGAAACACTGAAACCACTCACCCTATGTTACATCGGGCTGTCAGTGACAGCACTCCCTACCGGTCATAGCCCAAGCTAATGAACCAAGAAAAACCAGAACGTAATAACGTGAGTAAATCAGGGCCAGCTCAAAGGCTTTAGGACCACAACTTCAAAATAGAAGGGGTCCCTTCTAGGGAGTGTGGCTAGGGGGCCAAAGAGACCCCCAGCCAGTCACTATTCAGGAGAACACTCCTCCTGAAATGCCCCCAGGCTGGCCTGGTGATCTGTACTAAGACACACAGTCTGGCCATAGCCTGTCCGTCCAAGACAGAGCCTCTGGAAATTGCCTAGAAAAGGCATCCAAAAACTGAAGGCCCGCGAAGCTGGCGGAAACCATCGAGTTTCGGATCACAGAGACTGGATCCTCCGGAGAGTGTGACTCAACCTCGAACCAATGGGAATCGTACACTCAATCCACGAGTTTCCACCCAGTGCTCGCTTTTGAGCACTGAGGAAGTAAGAGAGGGATCAAAAATCAGGAAGGTCAAAGAGACCTAAGACCTGATGACCCCATGTGTGGGGAGCTCCGATACATGAGGGCTCATGTCAGGAAGGCCGTACGTTGTGCGGCCTGAAACCCAACGACCACAGCATGTGGAAGCTCATCCTTCAGGAAAGCCAGAGGCTAGAAACCTGACAGACCCACAACGTTGGGCTACCTCGAAAAAGGTCTAATCAGACCTAAAACCACAGTTGTGGGAGATAGCTTGAACAAGGGAAGTGCCTGTCGTAATGTATTGCGACAAAGACACATCTACAGTGGGACCCAAAGTGAAGAACCGGAGTCTGAACCACATAAGAAGGGACCGAAGCATACCGCGCGTGACCCTCACCATATGAAATGGATTTTAAAAACTGCACAAGACATCTCGTCAGGTGACTTACCACAATAATAGGTGAAGTATGGGTTTGTGTACTTCACTCTGAATTCAGGAAGGCCTGTTGAGGCCTGTAACCTGGCGTCCACAGTGTGTGGGAGCTCATGGCCAGGAAGGCCTGGTAAGGCCTGTAACCTGGCGACCACAGTATGCGGGAGCTCGTAACCTGGCGACCACAGTATGTGGGAGCTCATAACCAGGAAGGCCTAGTGAGGCCTGTAACCTGGCGACCACATCCGGTGGGAGCTCGTACTCAGGAAGGTCAGTGAGACTCAGCCTGGTGTACCTGAAAAACCACACCAAGTGGGAGCTACTTCCAGAAGTTAGCTCTTAAGAACTCTTAAAGTGGGACCCGAGGAAAGACCGGGGTCTGAGCCACATAAGAAGGGACCGAAGCATACTGCGCGTGACCCTCACCATAAGAAATGGATTTTAAAAAGTGCACAAGACATCTCGTCGGGTGACTTACCACAATAATAGGTGAAGTATGGGTTTGTGTACTTCACTCTGAATTCAGGAAGGCCTGGTGAGGCCTGTAACCCAGCAACCACAATATGTGGGAGCTCATAACCAGGAAGGCCTGTTGAGGCCTGTAACCTGGCGACCACAGTGTGTGGGAGCTCATGACCAGGAAGGCCTGGTAAGGCCTGTAACCTGGCGACCACATTGGGTGGGAGCTCGTACTCAGGAAGGTCAGTGAGACCCAGCCTGGTGACCACAACCTGTGGGAGCTTACTCCACCAAGTGGAAGCTACTTCTTCCAGAAGTTAGCCAGAGAAGGGCGTCCCTGTAGCCAGTGACAGGACGCCACTTAAAGTGGGACCCAGGGAAGACCGGGGTCTGAGCCACATAAGAAGGGACCGAAGCATACCACGCGTGACCCTTACCATACAAAATGGATTTTAGAAAGTACACAAGACATCCCGTCATGTGATTTACCACAATAATAGGTGAAGTAGGGGTTAGTGTACTTCACTCTGAATTCAGAAAGGCCGAACTTGAGGCCTGTAACCTGGCAGCCACAACAAGTGGAAACCCATAATCAGGAAGGCCTGACAAGGCCTAACACCCGATAGTCCCAATGCATGGGGAGCTCACATTCAGGAAGGCCGCTGAGGCCTGCAGCCTGACATGTGAAGACTCACCACTACAACTTAGCGACCACGAAAAGTGGGGGTTTCACATTCAGGAAGGCCTGGTGAAGCCTGCAACCTGACATGTGACAACTCACAACCAGGAAGGCCAATGAAGCCTGAAGCCTGGTGACCACAGAGTGGGAGCAAAGTGCTCAGGGAAGGTGGTGAGGCTGTAGTCTGGCTACCGCATCATGTGGGAGCCCACATTCAGGAAGGCTGGGTGAGGCCTGTAAACTGACTACCACAGTATGTGGGAACTCATAACCAGGAAGGCCCCTTTGAGGCCTGTAACCTAGCAACCACAATGTGTGGGAGCTCATCACCAGGAAGGCCTGGTGAGGCCTATAACCTGACCACCACAGAAAGTGGGAACTCATAACCAGGAAGGCCCCTTTGAGGCCTGTAACCTAGCAACCACAATGTGTGGGAGCTCATAACCAGGAAGGCCTGGTGAGGCCTGTAACCTGGCGACCACAATGTGTGGGAGCTCATAACCAGGAAGGCCTGGTGAGGCCTTTAACCTGGCGACCACAGTACGTGAGAGCTCGTATCCTGGTGACCACAGTATGTGGGAGCTCATAACCAGGAAGGCCTGGTGAGGCCTGTAACCTGGCGACCACAGTATGTGGGAGCTCATAACCAGGAAGGCCTGGTGAGGCCTGTAACCTGGCGACCACAGTATGTGGGAGCTCATAACCAGGAAGGCCTGGTGAGGCCTGTAACCTGGCGACCACAATGTGTGGGAGCTCATAACCAGGAAGGCCTGGTGAGGCCTTTAACCTGGCAACCACAGTATGTGGGAGCTCATAACCAGGAAGGCCTGGTGAAGCCTGTAACCCAGCGACCACAGCATGTGGGAGCTCATAACCAGGAAGGCCTGGTGAGGCCTGTAACCCGGTGACCACAATCAGTGGGAGCTCATAACCAGGAAGGCCTGGTGAGGCCTGTAACCTGGCAACCACAGTATGTGGGAGCTCATAACCAGGAAGGCCTGGTGAAGCCTGTAACCCAGCGACCACAGCATGTGGGAGCTCATAACCAGGAAGGCCTGGTGAGGCCTGTAACCCGGTGACCACAATCAGTGGGAGCTCATAACCAGGAAGGCCTGGTGAGGCCTGTAACCTGGCAACCACAGTATGTGGGAGCTCCCACAGATGTCTCTCCGTGGCCACCATAGCACCGACAGAACAGCAGCTTGCTTGGTGGCCCGGAGTCCCGCAACAGATCGGTCTGGTAGGCCTGAGGACCACAAGGGCGTGCAGAACCGCACCTGCCTGACCTGCTGCCGTGTACGCTCTGTCATTCAAGCATGAAGATGTCTTGAGCAGCTTGGATGACAGGGTCAGAGCTCTTAGTGAAGAGGACCAACCAGAGATGAGATAGTTAGCCAACGTCTCGTCCACTGGCGGCCTCGACACTTATCCGTTCTCCACGGCTCCCTCCACAGCAGCGAAACTAGCCCGCTGATGCAGATAGAGACGTGAGGAGAACGGATTCTTCCATACCCTCTCGATCCCAGCGTGGAGATCGGAAACGAATGGAAGGCTCATCCGGGCTGGTGGCTTATGGGTGGGGAGGAACCAGCCATCCAAAATACCATGAGCGGGTTCCTCCCAGACGCGCCTCCACTGCAACAGCAATCTGTCTGAGGCGCGCCCCATAATGTCAACCAGCTCAGCGTACACTGGGCAGGAGGGCTGAAATGATTCGGTCTCAACCAAACTGACATCCTTTTCTATATATATATATATATATATATTACAGCCAACTCCTGCCCTGCCCAAAGAGAACAGTTACAGATTCACCAAAGAGAGAGAGCGCTCATTTTCTCTCTTCTTAGATGTTCAACATTAATCTGTAACTCACCCTCGTCAGCTGGTAGATCATCCGCGAGGTTAACGCCCCTCTCCCGATAATCTGCCAGCTCCATCTGAAAGCTCCACGAGCTCAAACGCCACTGAGCCTCAGCCCGAGCGGGAACCGGAACCGCGGGGTTCAGATGCCGCGCCCACTTCCCTCGAGAAGTGGGTCAGACGAGAGCAGAGAGTTCTGAAAGGAAAACTCTCAGTTCGCGCAAAAAACTCCCTCGAGAGCTTCCCGCACATGCTCTTCTTTCAGGCAGAACACGCACAGATCGTGTGAATCCTCCGGTGTCAAATATCTGGACACAAGTCGGCACACTCGCGCAAAGTGTTTCTCCACGTCTCTGCGCGCTTAATCGTTGATACTATCACACAGACAAACAGTCCCTGAAGACGAAAAGATGTTGTCACGGTTTCAAGGCGCCCTTCTTATACATCCAGATTGACGCGCTCATCATTCAAGCTGATGATGCACGGGCTGTCGCCGGTCAACCTGATTACTGTGAGTTGATATTTGATTTCAGACACCTGTCACGCCTGAGGCGTTCCCCATAGCGTCATTCGACGTATTGTTGAGTTCCCTTCGAAAGGGAACCTCTAAATGCCATTTGAAATTTTCTTCTTTAATGATGATTTTTATCAAACTTGTATGTTTAAGTTCAGTAATTTCACTTAAATAACAATTAATAGGTAATTATCATTGCCATTTAAGTGAAATCACTGAACTTAAATATACAAGCTTGATAAAAATTATCATTCTAGAAGACAATTTCAAATAGCACTTGGAGGCTTTTGCATCTGAACTCTTCAAATATTATATTACAGTGCTGGCAGTGCTAAGCACAATATATTGTTACTACTGTAAAACTATATTACATTATTATGGGATATCGTGTACTTTTTAAATCATTTTGTTTCTGTATTTTTAAAATATATATTTTCATATTAACATATTTTAATGACAGAATATCTATTGAACAAAAAAGTATTTTATTTATCAATATCAATATAAACAGAAAATAGAACAAACTTTGGTAAAGTGATTGTTTTCAACAAGTATTAACTTAGGACGTTATTAAAAACAATATTTTAGCTAAAGTATTTGTATCAATTATATGTACCTTTTGCCCCATGCATTCTGGTGACGACCATGTAAGGACAACCTCGCCATTTGATACATTTATAAGATTTTTAAACAAAATAAACCACTTTTATGATCAATTTTAACACAAAATCTGTTGCTCCACCAATGTTCAATACAGACACACACACACACACATATATTCCGCAATCTTAAGGGAGTAGTGAAGAACACTTATTTTCCTTTAGCCCCGTTGTACCTCACTGTTCTGTTTCTCCCTTGTCCTCTTCTGACACACTGATGTATTTGTAAACCTGTGAACATGATGGTTTCAAATGAAAAAAAGCTTTTCAGACTAAAAGCGTTTCTCGGTTGTCCCTCGTCTGAAAAGAGAGAATCAATGTCAGGTAACTGTCTGGTCTGAGAGGATGCTTGTAAAGCTGTTGAAATTACCTTGAATCAAGCTGTTAAAGCCTGTGCAAAAGAACCCAAATTTACTTTTATTTAAGATAAACAACCTTGGCACAAATCAGTACCATAAAAACACGTGTGTAATTTTCATGTCATCATCTTCATCGGCTCCAACATTTCATTTCCTCTGCCTCTTTCTGCGCTCAACAGGAATTCGCTCACAGCTGCAAGCGCATAGTGGAAATGGCCAATCAGAGAGTGATGGTGTGGAATGCCTAATTAAAAACCAGCATGCCAGAATAGGATATCTCATGCACATGACCTATGGGACACTTCCTGTTGAGGCGCTGAAATCACACATCTCCAGCAGAGTTATCAGGACATATTACGACCATGAGCATTCATGCTTAAACTTAATTAGTTCTTTATGAACACCAAAAAAAATGACGGATTTACTTCTAAATAGGCATTTGTTTGTTCATTGAAAAATTAGCATGCATGCTTTTAATATATTTTTAGAGGATTATTTTGCAATTTGTGATTGGCACTGTTTTTAGATTAAATTTTGTTTGTCGATTGAAGGCTTATTAAAAGGTTTCCAAAGAGAAACATTATTTGAATGTAAAACTCATCTCTTCCGTGAGCACTTAACCTCCTAAAAACAAACAAACTAAATAAATAAATATTGGCTTTGGAAGCATTGGATAAAAGCGTCTGCTAAATGACTAAATGTAAAATGTATGTCTATTTTAGCGGCTATGTGCATTCGGAAAGTATGTCAATATTATATATTTTATTACATTAATATTATTATTATTATTACTGTATATCCTGCTGTTATAATATGAAGAGTTCAGATGCAAAAGCCTCTAAATGCCATTTGAAATTTTCTTCTTTAATGATGATTTTTTATCAAACTTGTATATTTAAGTTCAGTAATTTCACTTAAATAACAATTAATAGGTAATTACCATTGCCATTTAAGTGAAATCACTGAACTTAAATATACAAGCTTGATAAAAATGATCATTCTAGAAGAAAATTTCAAATGGCACTTAGAGGCTTTTGCATCTGAACTCTTCATATATTATATGAGCCCGTAAGCCCCACCTCAAGCCATTTAACAAAAAGAAAAATGAAACAGGTAATTTTCGAATTGAATGTAGTCACAACAATTTAATAGAACAAAAATGAGAATAAATAAAATCTCAATTAAACACTACTAAAAAAAAAACTCAATTAAACACTACTAAAATTGGCGTGTCACAAGAGGCAGAAGGGTTTTTTCTTCAATGAGATTTGGGTATTATGGAGTGGGATGATTTTCAGTGAATGCATTAACCTGTTATATACATATTGTTCCTTTAATTTCTGAGAGCTTTTGACCCAAGACACAAGGTAAAATAATAGCAGCTGACTGAAAATGCACAAAATGTGCTCACTTTCCAGGGAATGCACAATTTCAGATGAGCTTAGTTTGAGAAAGAAGCGGTAACACTTTATAATAACTACACGCTAATAATCATTAGTTAAGCATGAGTAAACCATTAATTCATCATTTATAAAGCATTAATAGACATTAATAAGCAGTTCATAAATACACTCTAAAAAATGCTGGGTTGTTTTAACCCAACTTTGGGTCAAATATGGACTAACCCAGCCGTTGGGTTAAATTTTTACATTACATTTTTAACCCAACATTTCGGGTTTGTCCATATTTGACCCAAAATTGGGTTAAAACAACCCAGCATTTTTTAGAGTGTACAGCTATAAATGCTTTCTTCTTGATTTAAAAGCGTATCTATAATTTGTTTAATAATTGTATTTTCATCCTTTATTAATGATCAATTTATCATTTCTAAATGAAGAATTGCATTTTTTATGAACCAGTTATTTAAGAGTTTTCAGTGGTTCATACGATTACTTAGAGCGAGTAAGTAAATGATTAATAAACTAATTAAATGTACATTCATACATCTTATTATTCAGACATATAGTGTTACTTAATGTGTTAGTAAATGCTTTATTAACATTTGTTAATGCTGTAATTAAGGGTTCATTTGGGTAGTTATAAAGCATTTAGTAGTGGTCAGTTAACTATGTTCGTGAGCTCATCTAAAGTGAGGACTAGTCATGCCTTGTAAAGCATTTTTAAAGGCTGTTAAATATTTCTGTGTTCTGTATCACTGTGTTGTGTTTGTACATTTTACTGTTTAGAAGATTGACGAGCATTTAAATCGCCTTTATAAATGCTTTACAAAGCATGAATAGTCCTCACTTTAGATTAGCTCACAAAAATAGTTAACTGACCACTACTAAATGCTTTATAACCACCTGTATTTACTACATTTACTTACACTTTCTAAGTGATCTTATGAATGACTGACAAGTCTTAAACAACTGGTTTGTAAATAATGCTATACTTCATTTAGAAATTATTAATTGATCATTAACAAAGTATGAAAATACAATCATTAAACGCATTATATATATGCTTATAAATCAAGAAAAAAGCATGTATAGCTATATTTATAAACTGTATATTAATGTCTATTAATGTTTTATAAATGATGTATTAACTGTTTACTCATGCTTAACTAATGATTAATAGTGTGCAGTTATTATAAAGTGTTACCAAAGAAGCTTTATAGACCTTATTTGGAGCAGTGTCACGACAGGTATGAAAGCGAGGCCATGGATAGAGTGTTTTCAACTGTACCCGCTGTTAAAAGCTGTATAAAGCTCCTACATCACTTGTCATTTTCCACATATTGTTGGGTGGTTTTCGCAACCCTGTGGTTTTCGTCTACTGAAATTTCTTGGAAAGATATTTTTGCAGAGCTTTTTCATAAGAACAATCCAACACCACATTAAATGACAGTCGAAACCCATTGAAGAGATGTATGTCTATCCCTCACAGCCTTGCTTTCATTAAAAAATGTTTCAAAGATGGAACTTCTGTGAATAGGGTCTTTAAGATGTTTATTTGTGCATATGCAACTATTGACATTAAACAGGCTACTGAAACATGCTGTCAAAGTGACAAGCTAAATTAATATAAGGCAAATAAGTCATATATATTTCAAAATTTGCTTCATGTTCAAAAATAATATCTGGTTACTATATCTATTGGTCCATCCTAACCCCAAAAAGCTAATCTAAAATGCACGCCAAAAAGAATATCAGGTCTAGAGAAACAAATGCAGCCATCTTTAAAATGGCATTGTTGTTAAAGAGTAATAATTAATAGTAATGGCATTGCAATGTTTGAAGCGGATGTCATAATATTTTTATTTTTCATTTTTTACATTTTAAATGATTTTTAAAGCGAAGATCTTACCTACATGCTGTGGAATACAAACTGGAAGACAGAACACACCAATGGTTACAAAAGGTCTATAAAGGCCCTGATATATGCAAGCAAAATGAAAGAACGAACTGGTATGGCATAATTTTGAACAAAACCAGGCCAAAACCAAAAAAAGGCCAGTTTTATTTGGATTTCGAAACAGCTTGCCAAAACAAACTTTCGTCTGCTCCGGCTGGTAAAAGCTTAATGTATTATATGGATTTCCAAAACCTGCAAATGATCAACATGATTGTCTCATTGATTGATAGTTCATACTTTTTAAGTAAAATGCCTTTTTAGTATAAATGTAAAAACATCAACCTTTAGGTTGTGATATCTGTTTGCAGTGAAATCTTCAGCATGTGTACAAATAACTTTATATGAAATACTGTTAGCAATATTTCAAGATGAACACACACTGAACAGAAGCAACTTATATTATAGAAAAAATCATATTACTCACATATTGAATTTTAACATCAGACTTTTGAAAATGTTTATTTTTGATGAAAACATTCCAGGATTTTTCTCCATAATGCACTTCAATGGGAACCAAATGGTTCAAGGTCCAAAAGACACTTTCAGTGCAAACTCCAAACTGTTTAAAGGGCTTTAAACGATACCAGACGATGAATAAGGGACTTATCAAATGAAACCATCGCTCATTTAATAAATAAATAAAAAGTTTTAAGTTTTATAAGCTCAAATGGTCGCCTTGCTCTGTTCTGTGATGCAGGTATGCGACTCTCCTGTTCGAATTCGTTCATCAAAATGAACAAATCCTTTTCCGAGTCGTTTGGTTCAATCAACAAACGGAACAAACGAATTGACTTGGAAAAAGATTCGTTCATTTTGATCAATGAGTTCGAACAGGAGAGTCACACAGTACAGAGCAAGGCGAGCATTTGAGCTTATAAAACTTAGACTTTGTTATTTATTTATAAATGAGCGATCGTTTCACTCGATAAGACCCTCATTCATCATCTGGAATCGTTTAAAGCCCTTTGAACAGTTTGCATTGAACAGTTTGCAGTTTGCACCGAAACTGTCTTTTGGACCTTGAACCGTTTGGTTACCAGTTAACTTCTTTTCGACTGAAGAAAGAAAGACATGGACATATTGAATGACATGGGGGTGAGTAAATTATTTAAAGTGAACTACTCTCTTAATTATCATCTTACTAAGACATTATTGGAAGATATATAGTGACAAATTAAATGTACATGTCTGCAATACTGTTATAAAGATCACATTAATTTACATGACAGTATATCACAATTCATATAATATAAATAATATAACCAAATTGCAGATTTTTGCTCAGTTTGGTGGCCTAAATAAAATTGAGGTGTTTTTCCTCTGAGCAGTATGAGCTTTGTGTCCTTACTGTAGCATAAAATAGGAGCCAGAAAAGGTTGATAAATCAAATAACATCAAAACATAAAAACATTTTTTTATGTATTGTAAAGGTTCAATAAAGATTCTAAAGGTTCAATAAAATATTCTATTTTAAAATAGTAGATTTTTCTGACTATTCATTTTTTTTTATGTCAGGCTTTACCATTTTAAAAGCTGTTTTTTTCCTACCTCAATGCACAGTTGTTTAGTTTCATTTTATTATTTTTATTTGGCATTGTTTTATGACCTGCGAACTGGTTAAAAAACATTAATGAGACTTCACCACCAAGTACAATCTCTGATATTAAACCTTACAGCCTGAATATAGTTCACAACAACACAAAGCTTGGTGTGAGGAACAGGTGCTGTGCAAATATCACAGTCCTTCCTCAAAACATGACAAGGTTCTACATCTTTCTTACACTGAGTTCAGTCATAAACCAAATAAATGCCTTCACCGAAGCATTTGACACCGATATAACACGGTGATTAAAAAAAAAAACATATTGCATATACAGCACATAGCAGCGTGCCTCTCCCCGGGTTCCCGTCAAGACATCAGCGCTTTGCCGCTTTTTAATTTCATTCTGACGAAACCTGTCAGAAAAAAAGGAAAGATCACATGTTGGGACTGCTCTGGAGGCGGCTTTGAGCGTTTGTTGTTCTTCCATTACATAACTACCTGCATCCTAATTGCTAGACGCTTGCAGAGGATGAAAGCCTCATTATAAACAGCGCAGTTGACACGGCAGCCTTGTGACAAGTTTGATGTGGAGGTTTTTGAGGGGTTGAATGCGGTAGATCAGAAATTCACAGAGCCGATGCCAGAATTTTATAAATTCACAGACAAGTAGTTCAGGATCTGAATCTCTGTGGACTTCTCCAGCTAAGCGGGGCAAGGAACGGTCGGATTATATGAGGAACATCGAGATCAGAAAAGTATCTAACAACGAGGTGTGTTGTAGCACCTTGAATTGCTGCCGAAGCAATTAGGGGTGGCACGGTACATGAAAAAACACCCGAACCGTTCGGTTTGCTTGTCTCGGTTCGGAGCATGTGTGCGTCTCACGGTTCGACGCATGCGCAATGTAACCTCGTGCCCGTATGTGACGTGTGTTTTCTTTTCGCGCGACATAAGCTTGTTCGACTTGGACCGGCGCTGTACAGAGCGATCGGTGAATAACATCAATCTAGCGCGAGTCGGCTCCGTATGCATTCATCACTTTCGCGGTATTTGATGTCATTACCGATCGCTCTGTGCAGCGCCGGTTCAAGTTAATAAACAAGCCAGTAAAAGTGGAGTATGGAGCGCTGCAGGTCACGGCACGCTGAGAAATGGCAAGTGGGAGAGATGAGGGAGTTGGAGGATGCGCCAGCGTCCTATAAGTCTATAAGTCTGGTGTGTGGGGACATTTTTGATTTGATGTTATGGTATTTTAATATAACGTTACAGTGGCACTTTATGTTTAGATAAGAGCTTCAGTCAAATGTTTCCAAATCCTGCACTTTAATTTAAACTGAAAAAAAGGTACCCTCACTTTTTGGGAATAGAAGCATTGTTGATACTGTTTTTTGTGTTGAGGTTGAACTTTTCACTTTATGTTTATGGCCTTTGCTATTTCTATAGCCTAATTATAGGCAATGAGGTTTCATGTATATTGACTTATTCATAAAAGACAGTGTTTTAAGAGTTCCTCTTTTTTTCTTTTAAAAGATAGAATTTTTGTAAGAGCTACAAAAGTTGTCAGTTCATAAATGCAAGTTAATTTCTTTGTGTAAATAAGATTTGTGTGATAAAAATGCACAAGTTCTTGTAGACATAGTGATACACATTCTCCTTTTTTTTGCCAAATAAACGAAAAGCATGTCAATGTCTTCTCTCTTGCTGTGTCAATCTCACCTAGCTTTCCTCTGAGATAGTCCCAAAATGTGCTTAAAGTCAAAGAGTCAAATTCAGTTTGTGCATGATTGCATGAATATCATTTTTTTTATACTGTATCCTAAAGTGTGGTTAATTAAGCTATATATCACATGCTGAAGTACATTTCTGGAGTGTTAAAGATTAAAAGAAAAAAATAACAAGAACCGTAAAGAACCGAAAACCGTGACACTAAAACCGTGATACAAACCGAACCGTCGGTTTCGTGAACCGTGCCACCCCTAGAAGCAATAGATTAAAAAAAATATGTCAGGAAATATTGCTGTGCAAAGAGAGCTAGTGCACTAAAGGGCCTTTTTGATTTCCCTTTTTCTTGCTTTCTTTCTCAGCAAAGCGTTTATGATGTAGTCGTCAATAATCGGAAGTGCTTCCCAAAGGAGAAGAGGTCTAGAACCATTGAGCTTGGGGGTAAACAGGGGACCCAGTGCCTGCCTTCAAGCAAAATCTGGAGACAATGTCCACATTGAAACACAGAGGGATCTTTTAGCTAATCCTGTGGAGCGGCCTGCCGAGGGGCCAATCAATGGAGCTTTTATTAGGCAGGCCTGATACATGCCAGCACTTTGCTACTCTAGTAACTACCACTCAGGAATCCGCGACCAGGGAGTTCAGTCAAGCCGTGTGAAGATGACCTTGACCGCCCTGAATTCCCCACCAAATAAACTCCTCATTAGGGTGCAGAACTTTTGCTCCATGGATATTACAATACGGTAGCAGGTCTGAATGGGTATGGCCACACTCTGTGGAGGGGAACGCATTTAAACGCTAGGGATGAAGTGCCACACACACTTATTTCGCATGGCCTGAATAACAGCACTGACCGAGTGCAGTTGGCAGGACAATGAGAGATCTTTCCAGGATCAAACTGAGATTTTAGGATATCCCTTCCGTGTCCAAACCCCCCTGTTTTTCACATATGCCCAGACTTTAGCATTGACATCTATTATTAATCCTCAGCAATCCAAAGATGAAGATTCACAGAAATCTGTTTTAGACATTGTTGATGCATCAAAAACTTAAAGGGTAGTTCGCCCAACAACAATAATAATAATAAAAAAAAAAAACCTCATGTCATTAGAAACCTGTATGCCTTTCTTTCTTCTGTGAGAGAACATATGAAGAGTTCAGATGCAAAAGCCTCTAAATGCCATTTGAAATTTTCTTCTAGAATGATAATTTTTATCAAGCTTGTATATTTAAGTTCAGTGATTTCACTTAAATGGCAATGATAATTACCTATTAATTGTTATTTAAGTGAAATTACTGAACTTAAATATACAAGTTTGATAAAAAATCATCATTAAAGAAGAAAATTTTTAGAGGCTTTTGCATCTGAACTCTTCATATTTTGAGAAATGTGTATTATTGTCCATAAACAAAAACTGTTTGTTTAACCAACATATTGTGCGGAAGAAATAATGGCATATTTGGCCAAACTATCACCTGGACTTTCCACCCAGTCACAAGAATAATGGAAATTTTACCTTTTTTTTTTTTAAATTAGTGAAATTGTGGTCTTTTTTTACGTGCACCTCTTTGTTCATACTTCTCTTTGTAACACATTTTGAATGCTTTGCACTTATCACAATGTCAGTGATTTAGCATTCTGAAAAAGTAATTCCTTTTCTAAAACACAAACGTAGTACATTTCTTTATAGTGTCAGAAATACACTTTTTTTTATAGAATGTCATCCTGGGGACATGATTTCCTTAAAAGCACTGCCCGTAACGTCATGGCTATTAAGGGAAAAAGGGTCCACAGCCCATTGATGATGAAAAAGAATTAGCAATCAGTTAAATGAGCTCACTGAAGTGAAAACAGCAGCAGAGCCACTGACTGACATGTTAAAAGATGAAAAGACTGAAAGCGTATTTGGAACTTTCATATCCTGTTTTTTTTATGAAGGTAAAAGAGTAGCAAAACTCGAGTATGTAGATGTGAATTTTAGTAGTCACGAATGAAAGTAGTCACAAATGTGTAAAATGCCATTCACAAATAACATGCTTTCAAGTTGTGCAGGTTTCAGTCTTTGGTGCAGTGGAACACTGAGGAACTTCTCACAGTCAACAGAAAACAATAAAGGTAAATATCATGGATCATAATTTCAGGTCAACATCATGCAAATTGTCAGAAGTTGAGAGCATTTATTTCAACTCGTTTTTTGTGTTTCTCCATAGCCTCAAGCTAAAGCTTTTGATTAATTACGGCCTATAGTGAAATGTTGCTTGAAGAAATGAAAGCAAATCCAACTTCTGTCTGAAGCTTTCTGAACATCCGTGTTCATTAATAATTCTTCACACCTGTGCAGATTTTGCACTGAGCAGGTTCTGAACATAGAGGCAAATTCCAACACTGCAAGCACTGCCAAATAAATCATTTTGATTGTGATTTATCGGACGCAGTGGAACAAGTTGTTCAGGTAAATTCCTTCCCACGCACCGTAAAATGGACCTTCAATTTCTAAGTGCGTAGGACTAAGTGTTGCACTGTGAACTAACATGAATAAACATTGAACAGCTGGATATCTATTAACATAATGATTATAAATACGGTAACAAATGTATTGCTCATTGTTAGTTTATCCTAGTTATTACATTAGAAGAGTTTGGTTCCAAAATGCGATAAACGGCATTTAAAAAAAAAAAATGAGTTACTGCAAAAATCTGACTTTTCAATACCGACCAGATACGAAACAATGTTTAATTTTACGTAAAATGGGATATCCGCCGTGTTATTATGTAATGTTTTCTCCCTTTCTTTAAAAAACCGCGACAAACGCCACTCTCCCTTTTCTGCAATCCGCTAAACCAATCACAACGCACCATTCCACGCAATGTAAACAGTAACGGCAGCGCTTTAACTAACCCGGCTTCCTAGGTTTTCTCTATTTTGTCCTTTCGATCAACAAACAAACAAAAAAAATGAATAATTTTGACAGCATTGGTGAACCTGCGGAGGGTAAGGCATCCTGCATGGGTAAACGTGACATCGAAATCGAATCATTTACGTGAGGAAAAAGATGGACTCGGGAGGAGGAAATGCCGGCTGTTGCTTGTTCTCACACGACAGCATCAAACTTCTGTCACGCTGACACACTGACCCCCAGAGGATCTTTTGGAAAACTTTCAGTTGTTTTATTCAAAGTCAACGAAAACCGAGCAGGACCAAGCCAGTTTACAGCTGATCGCCGTCAAAAAAGTTCAGCCGCGACGTCCCAAGGTTGACAACAGCGATATGCAGAACGTTAGATCATGCTTAATAAATCATAATTCATGATGATGTGCTCATCTTAGTTAATGTTTTAATTAAGGTTTTGTTCATCCATGAAGTCATGAATGAAAAACGTTGAACTGTTAAAAAAACGTTGTTAGTTCCTGATGATATTAATATGAATGAATGCATAATTCATGCATGATTCATTTATCCATGAATTCATGATAATTCATGACATGTACCCTTAAAGTGTTACCGAATATTGTTATATTAAAGCAATGGATTTATAGTATGCACAAGAAATTCAATGTGTATAAAATTTTATTTTGATTAATTGCATTTTGAAAAAAAAAATTCATTTCGATTTCATTTTTTTATTGTTATTATAACCTACAAATGCTATGTGAAAATTTGAAACTGAAAATAGTGGTTTTCATCTTCCCATTTTCTTGCTAAAGAAAACAAGTTTTACTCAATTTCATCAAAATGGATTTATAGCGTTAAAGGTGCCATCTGTCAAAAAAAAAAAAATTCATCCCAGACAGCAAACTGACATTGAATCAACGTGGAAACGACGTCTCTCACGACATCGAAACAACGTTGATTTTGCTCATCGAATTAACGTTGAACCAACATCAGACGCGGCATTCTCCAAAGCTGAATGAAAATCGAAAATTGGTTTGCTTTCATAACGTTGAAACAACGTTGATTTCAAGTTGATTTTCCGTTAGTTTTGAAAGAATGCCGCGTCTGACGTTGGTTCAACGTTAATTCGATGAGCAAAACAACGTCAGATCAACGTTGTTTCGATGTCATGTTTCCATGTTTATTCAATGTCAGTTTGCTATCTGGGATACTACATATTCCACACCAGGTGGAGGCAGTATACCTCCAGAAAGTGAGCTGTGCCGTGGCCATGCGCACACTGTCACGTCTTCAAACAACATGAGCCAGTGCTGTTTTGCTCATAGTAATCAAATCAATGACACAATAGTAAACGGTTGGAAGATTGCAGTTTCACGTTGAACATTTGGAGATTTTTAGAGATTAGAGACTCAATGAACAACATCTCAACACTAAATTATAAAAGCCGTCTCATAGATACATGTCTCAAATACAAGTCGGTGCATTTCAACAATATGCGAAAAAAAAAAAAAAAAAAAAAAAAAGCCTGGGCTATTATTTGAAGTTTTATGGTATTCGTTTTGTTCATATTACATTTTTATTAGTTTGAATTAATTTGCATTAATTTGCAATAAGATATATCTTATAGCCAGCAGCCATATCACCCTGTAGGCCAAGACTGCTTGAACCCGCTGAAGCTAAGCGGGGTTGTGTCTGGTCAGTACCTGGATGGGAGACCTTCTGGGAAAACCAGGTTGCTGCTGGAAGATTTGTTAGTGAGGCCAGTAGGGGGCGCTCACCATGTGGTCTGTGTGGGTCTTAATGCCCCAGAGTAATGATGGGGACAATATACTGTCATAGAGCACCGTCCTTCGGGATGAAACGTTAAACCTGACTCTTTGTGGTCACAACAAATTCCAGTCTTTCGGCACACTATGGCTGCCGTCGCATCAGGTGGTTGGTGGTGGTTGAGGAGATTACCCCCTTCTACGTAAAGCACTTTAAGCCCTGAGATGAGCGCTACATAAATGTATTGAAGTAATTATTATTAATTATCACATGCTCACAGCAATGTCTGTAAATGTATTAGCAGTAGCATATCTCGGCACATTCTCTGCAGCAGCAGCAGTGTAGCAGATCTCTTCCAATAAGACCTGCCATATCCATTACCACGCCATTCTCTATTACCTATAACTCCAATAGTTGTCATGACAGAAATAAGGAAGGTATTTCAGTTTGAGTCTTTCTAGTTAAACTAATACAAACTATCTACCTCTCTTTTATCTCCACTGTGTTTCTCTGTTTATCTCTCTCTAGCTGTGTATCTTTGATGTTGTTGTGACAGCTGTAGATTAATTACTACCTGCCAGCAGTTACTTAAAAATTAATCCTCAGAACCTTCTAGAAGGGTGACAACTTATTAAATTATGCAGAACTACATAAAAAGACTCAATGTTGCTCACTGAAATTCAAGGACAATTTGGAGATGCGTGTAGGAATAAAAACAAATGAGAATAAGGTTTTAAACCACCACATCTGTAAAATCATTCATGCATATCAAATCAATGGTAGATGTATGCTGATAATTAATAGCCCTATAAACTAAATGGATTTAGATCCATTTAGAATAATCATAAGGACATAGCATACTTAAATAGATAATTAATTTTATACTTTTATACTAAATGGACATGTGAAAACTAAATGTAATGTTTTCTTAACTGCATGTCAATTGCAATTAAATGAAAATGTATTAGTTTAAATTAGTTAAATGCAATTAGCTGAACTTTAGAGTATAGGCAACTTTTGGCCCACTTAAGTAGTACTTAACGTAAATCACTGCATCCATATGGGCTGCCATTGTTAATTTGTATGGTTTCGCGGGATATGTGACGTCAGACCTTGTAACTGGGAGTACATCGATCTAGTAGGCAGTGTTGTAGTACTCGAGACTCGGACTCGTCTCGGACTCGGTCTCGAGATTTTAATGGTCTTGGTCTTGTCATGGACTCGTGTCCATTTGGACTCGGAATTGACTCGAACTCGAACATTTTTTTTTAGGACTCGGAATTATTCCCGAGTCCACTCGAGTTCAATTAAAAATATTTTTCATGATTATTAACGTATGTTAAGAAAATATTTCTTTAAATTGATTGACACGCCCAGTGATTGGTGATTTTCTAGATTTTCAACTGTGCATGACAAATTGTAATAAAATTACTTTCAACACCACCTACTATGTGGCCTTTTTACCCTAAACTGATCATATTTTTTAAACTCTAAGTAAATTCAGTAAAAAAAAAAATTCTCTAAGTAAATAAAAGTAAATTAGGTAATCAACCCTCACTGGTCTCGGTCTCGACTCGGACTCGACCGTCTCTGGTCTCGGACTCGACTCAGACTCGACTCTCTATGGACTCCGTCTTTACTCGGACTCGACTCTCTCTGGTCTCTGTGTCGACTCGGACTCGAGTGAGGTGGTCTCGACTACAACACTGCTAGTAGGAGTTCACTGGTGGGAAGTCATGGTTTTACTGCCTTTACAGTGCACTTTTACGGGTATAAGGTTGGAAAACATGGGTTACAGATTTGCCTGGAACGTGGCATAAGTACAGCTTTATGTGTATTCATAACTTAAATTGTCTTTGTAATCTGGTTTAAGTGTGATGGGAAGCATTTATTGTAAACTGAAATATATTTCAATGTCATTTCTGTGCACTTCTTTTTCACAAGGGAAGTTAGTTAAATCTCTTATTCTCAATGCCAAGTAAATATTCAGCTGCAAAAAAAGAAAAGAAAAAAAAAAGAAAAAGAAAAGACAAAAAAAGAAGAAGAAAAAAAAACCCATATAATTTACGCCCCCAGACAACTGCTCAACGCAGCCCCTGCAATGTTTTGAATAATTCAGTCTTCAATGTGGCGCTGTTTTTGTTCTAAAGTTGTAAAATGTTTTTTGATTGATTCTTGATAAAACACGCCGTGGGGATCAGAGTGAAACAGATTGGCTAGACTGCTGCCTAACTTGTAGCACTTGCAGCCAAAATTACACATTTATAGAAAGCCAGAAATTAGTTAAAACACTTGGTGTCATCATAGATGACCTGTTCTCCTATTTGGACAACAATAAGGTAATCTCTAGATCCTGCTGCTTCCGGATGTTCCACAAAAAAAGGTCCCTTCCTCAACAACTGTCAGATCCTAATCCAGGCCTGAGTCATTTCACTTCTACTGCAACTCCCTAGTCGACCAACTAGCATCTGTCATCCCCTCAAGCCCTTCCGAAATGCTGCTGCTTAACTCCGGAAATTCTCATATTATACCTTTGCTCAGGTTTCTACCCTGGCATGCACTAGCATTTAATTCAAAACGTTGCGCTTGACTTACACTGACGCCAATGGCTCAGCCCTCTTGCTAAATCAAATCCTTCACCAATCTGTACATCCCAAACCAGCTGGCACCATTGCTCACCATTGCTCGCTCCCTAACTTGTTTGTTTTCTCCAACTTGTTTTTCAGTCAAATGCGTGTTGTTTTGGCATATGAGGTCTTGTTTAGCAAGTGACTGGAAGGACTAAACATCTCACCACCCAGTAAGCCAATAAATGTGGGCATTCATGTGATGATGTTTGGGGTTTCTCGACTTCAGAAATCCATGGAGTTTGGAACGAGTCATTTTTGCAGCTTATTTTCAGCAGATTGTCTTCTTGGACTGTGGAGAAGGTTTCAGATCTGAAAGTTACATGTTTACAAAGTACACCAAACAACTTTTTTTCACATAATATCAGAGACAACTAGATTTGTTTTATGACATAACCCCATTTAAGTGTTTATTGCATATCATTGAATCACTTCATATGTTTGCACAAAGCAGCGGCACTCACAGGAAGTTGAATGCTCTTCGTGTAAGTGTCATGCTTAGGGCTTCCATTACATCCCAGCAAGTACCCAACAAGTGCAAATTACCTCAATGCAGGAAATCTGACAAATAATCTCAAGTAAAGTTTAAACAAACATCTCTCTCTGCAAAAACTGTCACTTTTCTTTATTGTTTATCTTGTTAACGGTTCAAACAGTGTTTGGCAATCCTGCTGTTTTATTCATCAACCCTGTTGGTCACCTTAAACAAAATAATCACGCTTAGTTTTAAAGATGAACATTTCACTGTATAAAGAGAATGGTGAGCAAAATATGTGTAAGAATTAATCACAGAGGCATCGACATGTGACTCACAGCTCAAGATCAAACATAAGACATGTCATATCCATGTTACTGAAATTATTTATGTGCTCAGCTGTGTTTGATACGTTCCAGATGAACCACAGGCGTATCAATTCCAAGGGGAAATATCCAATCAGTATAGATGCAGAAGTCTATTTACAGGATGAATTGTTAAGATTGTTTTAATACTCCAGTGGCTATGAAGTCAATAAATGCTTACACCCATAAGCAATATTTGTTTATTTCTGGAAACATCTTTAGAATTAGCATATTGGTTGATGCCTGATGTCTTTTTGGAAGAATGACTAGGGTTGTGTTGTTTTGATCCAGAGTCTGCAGTTTCTAGCTTACAAAATACAAAAACAAAAAGTCTTAAACTCACGGCAGTCTGAAATAAAAAGGAGTGAAAAGAGATTTCTCACGCTGAAAACTGAGGGTTAAATGGAGCACATTGCATCGTGTGTATTCTTAGCACATGTTCTATTGTATTCGGCACTTTAAAAAAGGAGTGTAATTGGTAAATAAACTATCCATGCATGAAAATGTGCCAACACGGAGGAAAACATCCCTCTATACCTACATTTTTTTCAAAACTCCTAAAACAAACATGTACATACAAAACATATCAAGCAGAAATTAACACTATAGGAAGTAAAACACCAACAACTATCACAGAAATTATAATTATTGAAATAAAAAATAAATCACAATAAAACAGCTCAAACACTAAAATGGCATGGTTTTCTTTAGCAAATGCGTTTTAATCCAATTTTTGCTCACTATCAATTTAGCGTAGTGGTACGTAAAACATTATCCTTTTAGCACTACTCATTTATTTTAAGAACTACAACAATACATACAAAGATAAAGGTTGCCGAAATCACAATCTGTCTATTTCAGGGGAAATTGTATGCACTTTTAGTGTCAGCAAAATATCAGGTAACACTTTATTTTGATGGCCCCTTTGAAGCATTCTGCTGATTATAAGTAGCGTCTCAGGTTACGACTGTAACCCTAGTTCCCTGAGAAGGCAACGAGACGCTGCGTTGATGGTGCTTTGAGAATGCCCCTGCATGATTGTGTCTAAAGCATGTATGTCAACTAGTCCAATGGCGAGAGTGAGCGTCACAGGCGGGTGACGTCACGACCAGGAAAGGATAAAAGCACATCCAGTTTGACCGGCGTTAGCTTCGAATTAGCTAAAACAAGTCTATCACAGGGATGCAGGAAGTATGGTAGGGCGAAGAAGTGTCTCGTTCCCTTCTCAGTAACCTGAGCACTGTGTCAATGACATTTTGGGAAACATAATACCCAAACGATGTACTTACAATTGCGTGTATGAGAAACTGTTGGCAACTTAGTCATAAGCACCTGAGACCCTGGGGTAGCGTCCAGGTAAACCTGGTTTGAGTAGGGAAAAATCATTCTGCATCACACACCTCCTATAGGGAAGCCCCTGAAATTGAGGCTTTGGATGGTGCCATACTTCTAGTAGAATGAGCTCTCACCACCAAAGGTGACAGCTGGCCAGACAACGTAGCCCTTTTTAGGATATAGAAATGCCTTGAGCATCCCTGGTGCAGGTGGGAGAAAACGAAAGGGCCTGATGATCTCAGGCTGGCTTAAGGAATGAAATAGCTAGATGTAAAATGGTCTTGAAGTTCAGAAACCTTTCTGAAACCGATTCGAGAGGCTCGAAGCGAGCCATAGGTCCTCTAGGACTATATCCAGGTCCCAAGCCAGAACCCGTGTTCGAGTTGCAGGCCTCAGCCTCAGAGTACCATTAAGGAAACGGATAATCAAGGGATGAAGCACCCGGAAGCACTTGGTATTGGTATTCTTTGCCCCCAAAAGAAAACCTCAGGAACCTCCTTTGCTGAGGGACGATGGAGACATGGAAGTATGCGTCTTTTCAACCAGTCCTCGGACAAGATTTGAGCCACAATCTGTTTGAGTGTCAGCATCTTGAACTTGAGTTTCTTGACTCTACGATTCAAATGATGAATATCTACTATAGGAGGCAACCAACTGATCCTCTGTCTGGTAAGTACACTTGCTCTATAGCTTCCATCGCTAACAGAGCTTTCACCTCTTGTTCCTTTACCAGAGCCTGCTCGGGATGCACTAACGTGAGCAACCCGGTCTCATCCCAAGACGTCATATAACTGACGTTTTGGGACGTCTTTTGACCATACGTCAATATTCGCCTTTTTAGGGCCCCCTTAAACGTCGGTAGATGAGGTTATGGGATCCTAACTCTACCCCATACCTAAACCTAACCCTAAACCTAACCCGTCACCTAACTGACGTTAAAGGTAAAGCGTCAGTTGTATGACGGCCCGGGATCGCCATCTACCGGCGTTTAAGGGGGCCCTAAAAAGGCGGATATTGACGTATGGTCAAAATACGCCCCAAGACGTCAGTTATATGACGTCTTGGGATGAGACTGTGTTAACGTGAGCAACACCCCGTTGTAGCATGGTGGATGAGATCTGCATGGTGGATCTGCAGGACCCACTGAGATATGTTTGGCAGATTATTCCATTCTTTCAGATTATCTACTAAGGGTAACAGCCTCTCGAGACTGGCCTCTGGTATAACTGGAAAAGCCACTTCGGTGGCAGGAACTGACCGAACTGACTGTTTTTGAAGTCCCCTCACAGGTTGCGAGTTTATCTCAGCATTGAGTTGACACTGAGCCATGTGCTCAATGGAGACCGCTGCGCACCGAGGCACCAAGGGTGGCAGGGTTGGCAGAACGGCCCCCTGAGAGCACCACATACTGAAGTATACAACACTCCACCCCAGTTGGGGCTGCCCTCAGGGGTCTGACACCAGTGTGTCAGGACCTTTCCTGAGCCGAAGCCTTCTTAGCTTGAAGAACGGTCCTCAGATCAGGTTTCTGCTTAGAAGGCTTTGGCTAAGAATGCTGCCCCCATGACTTTTGAGGAGGAGCACGGGACGCTTATTTTGCTGTGCTCTATATGAGAAGCTAGACGGCTGGGGCTGCTCACGCCCATCAGCCCCAGGGGGTTGGGTACGGTGAGGGAGATATTTTTTTAAATGCCTCAAATTTGTCTTTTGGCCTCATGATCTAGCCAAAGGTGACTCTCGGTGGCCACCAGGGCTGCCATAGACCACTCGATTGCTCTGGCGGTCTCCTTGGTGGCCCTGTGAGACATATGTGACCTTGTTCCACGATCTAGACAGCTCACTGATGGAGGTGATACATCTGATGACAGGAAGCATTCGTCTAGTTTACTTTTAGGAAGAGCGCCCCTTTTCTCGGCCGACCACTCAATATTTAATTTAGCCACGCCACCTCCACCTGCTCCCCATATGCCCGCTTATTGTCATCGTCAACACTCAATACATCTAGTTCCGCAGACCTCTCAACCATTGGGCTCTCTTGCTGCCCAATAACACCGACGATAGAGCACTGGATCCCTCGGGTAAGGGAAGGGAAAGGGACGAGCCTGTCTCTAATCCAGCAGAGAGATCCATTTGTGATCCCCAAGAATACCTTCTCCATGCTGCCTAAGCAGTATCGAGTCCGGATCCCTGAGGATCGCAAGGCTGGCCACTTTTCTCAAAAAGAGCGGAACATGTGAAGCGGAAGAGTCTCTCACAATGCTGACCTTCATACCCCGCTCTTCGCTTTGCTTAGCTTGCTTCGCTCCCAAACACATTAAAAGTGCGGCTGGGAGAAGCACACAACTTGTATAACTCTGTCGCCATGATATAGATTGAAATGCTTCTGACAAAACAACAATAAATAGACAGAGATTTTCAACATAGAGCTCTTGCTGAGGCACAGAAGCTAATGCCTGTCAGACCGGATGTGCTTTTATCATTTCCTGGTCGTGACATCACCCACACGCTCACTCTTGCCATTGGACTAGTGACATATGTGCTTCAGACACAATCACAAAGGGGCTTTCCCAAAGCATCATTGACACGGAACTTTGCAACTATGTCAAATAACTCTCAATAGAGTATTAGACTGTTTGCTTAATATCTGCTAACACATTTTTTTCTGATGGTCCCCCAACAAACATTCTACTGACTACAAGTAATTTTGCAACTACTTGTCAACTTATTCTAACCCTAACCATATGAGTCAACTAATACTCAACTAACACTCTGAGAGTTAGTAGACATGTAGGTGCAACGTTACTTATAGTCAACAGAATTTGTTAAAGGGACCATCAAAATAAAGTAAAGAAACGAAATAGGAGGTCATAGGCATGCATTTTTTATGAGCCTGGGTTTAAATTTTCAAATCAACATACAACATTTTTTTACCCCTTTTATAAAAGACATTTTTAACCAGTGTTTAACTCTCACACTCATGGTTTGTCTATGACTCAAAGCAGTGCAAGATCAACGTGACTGTATAGTTAGCAGCGCTGACTGTACAGTCGCAGTAGTATTGACTGTGCAGTTGATCAATGATCACAATTTGATGAAGCTTTACTTCAAAGTGCCCTCTGAAGTTAGCTCTTCTATTGTGTAATTGTTGCATATTCATAAATGCACTTTAAAAGTGTATCATTATGATGCAATATTAATGAGCTTGATAGTAACACTGTTTTTGTATCCAGACCAGACACATGAGGCCTGGCTGTCATATTGCATGCTGCTACACGATGAATACTTTGCCCATCCAAACCACAGGAGCTATGTGAGAGCAATCGCAAGATCAAAAGCACAGAGAGTGCAAGAAAATCCAATTAGGGGCAAATGTATGCAATTTGATAATTTATGATTCCCATTGAGACAGTGATAAAACAGACTTCTAAGCTCCTTCTTGTTTATGCATGTAAAGGGGACTGAAATAATGTGAGACAACTTTCTACAGAAAAAGAGTGTGGACAGACTAAAGGGACGACCCTCAACCCCTGCAGAAATGTAAAAAAAAAAAAAAAAAAATCCTCCAGTTAAAAATCCTCCAAACTAGAGATGAAAATGAGACAGAAAAGAGGATTCTAAGGAGGGATTGAATGAAAATAAATAAATAAATAAAATCGCATGTATAGTAAAAAATGGGATTTGTTAGTTTTTTTTTTTTTCTTAATTATGTAATGTGGTCATTTGAGAGCTTTGAATAAAAAAAAATCTTGTTCATGCACATCTGAAAACTGTAAAAAGCAACCCTCATGAGTATATTGTGTTGCTTACGTTTTTAAAGTTAGGTTCTTATGACACATATACTATTGTCTCTGAAACAGTGTCTCTAGTGATCTGTCTTCCTGAAAAGCATGTTCTGCAAAGTAGGCAGCATTTTTATGCTGTTTTCTAAGATACATACTTTCAGTACAACATCACATGTATCCTTCTCTGATAAAGCAATCTCATGATCCATTGTAGACAATGAAAGATAAATGTTGATTATAAATATGCATTCAGTACAGTACACTTCAGCTTTCTTTTTAAAATTCCTTGTATTATGGAAACATTTTAAAAGAATTTGCTTTAATGCAAGCTAAATTTGATGATTTTAATGATGGCAAAAAATATCATATCACGATTTTTTTAGGAAAATCACGATTTTTTCATCACGATTCTTTTTCAGAGAAGACAGAGAAGTGACGTTGTATGGGGATGGGAGTTTTTTTTTTTTTTTTCCTGGTTCTTGACGGACAAACTAATTTGTCAGATGTCCTTACAAACATATGTGTCTTGCTTAAAATAGCATTATGAACAAAGCACAATGCGCCACTGACTTTAGACTAGTTTTCTTCTGCTCAGTGGTGGAATATTTTTTTCTGGAATTGCAAAACAGGTCTCACTAAAACCTCTTCCAGCAGCAACCCAGTTACATTGCATACAGTAAGTATTCATACCCTTTTCGGGGACATGTGAAATTTAGCTCAGGAGCATTCCAAATTCGCATGTAGATGTTACTACACATGTGGAAGTGGAATTTGTGGGAGTGGAATTAACCTGTGAAAATTCAATTGAATGGTATGATTTGGAAAGGTCTGTCAATTAAAGAATCAATTAAAGGTCTGAACATGCAGCTGAACATGTTTTTTTAGAGGAAAACCAAAAGAACTGACTGTAAAGCTAAGAGACAGGATCGTATCAAGACACAAATACGGCAAAGACAACAACCAAAAAAAAAAAAAAAAAAAGTCTTCCTAGAGCAGGCCTCCTGGTCAAACTGAGCAATCGGTGGAGAAGGGCCTTGGTTGGTCAGAGTGGTGATGGTTACTCCGGTTGAGCGCCATAATCATATATGGAGATGGGAGAAATTTATGAAGGACGATCATCACTTAACTCTCCACTGATCTAGGATTTATGGCAGAGTGGCCAGTCTCAAGCCTCTCCCCAGTGAAGACATGTGGCAATTAATTTGCAAGAAAGAAGAATTTGCAAAAAAGAAGAAGAAAAAAAAATTCTATGGTCTTATGAACACTCAGTTCAAAGCAACATGCATGAAGGAAACTATGCACTGCTCATCACATGTACATTGCCATACAAGAGTAAAGTGTCATTGGTATCATGCTGTGGGGGTGTTTTTCAGTGGCAGGGACTGGAAGATTTGTCATAGCAGAAGGAAAGCTCAATGGAACAAACCATAGAGTAAATGCCATTGAGTGGTCCATGCAGCCAGTGCTTGAACTCAATCGAACATCTCTGAAGAAACCTAGATTAAAGGGGTGATGAACTGAGAAATTAAAATTTCCGTGAGCTTTTGACAGGTCATCATATTATAAGAATATCCTGTAAGTTTCAGAACTGAAAACGTCCTTGTTAGTCCAATAAAAGCTTTTATTTAGCCGATTAACAGTAAGGAAAGGTGCTGTGCATCTATATTGCATCTGACAGGAATTGTGCAACACACAGACTATGGGTCGAATCTTTCCGGTTGCCATTTTACAACATTGGACGTTTTCAAAACAATTTCCCCCACGTGCATCCACGGGTGAGTTGAAACTCATTATAATATGCAAAACTGTTATCCACTCACAGCAGTGGGCGTTTACTTCCAAGTCTTCAGTGCGAGACGCCCATAAAAAACGAGTGTTTTTCACCTAGGCTCAAAACTTTGGTACAAAATAGCCTCTTACTTATTTATTTTGATGTTTTTTAATGCAAAAACCAAGCGAACGTCATAAGTTGACCTCAGACAACAATATAATAAATTTAATGTGACTTTTTTACTAGGGTAACGCTCTACGGTAAGGGTACATTAATTATCATGAATGAATGCATGAATTATGCATTCATTCATGCATTGATATCTCATGAATCATCAGGAACTAACACAATTTCAAAGTTTTTCATTCATGACTTAATGGATGAACAACACCTTGATTAAAACATTAACTATTCATCAGTGTTTCAAAGGACCTAGTCACCACTTTAGTTAAGGGGCCACACACATGATAAAGTCATTGACAGATAATGCTTTGTTAATGAGGACTTCTGTAATTTGATTAACAGAATTTGTGTGCTATGAGCTGTGATTGGTCTATTATGGCGCCTGTACAATACAGTAGTCATCGTTAACTAAGCATGATCTATTAATGACTTCATCGTATGTGGCCCCTCAACTAAAGTGGTGACTAGGTCACTGACCTAGACAAAGAACAAAGAAAACATCATGATCATGCGTAATAAATCATTATTCATGATGATGTGCTCATCTTAGTTAATGTTTTAATTAAGGTGTTGTTCATTCATGAAGTGATGAATGAAAAATATTGAACTGATGTTAGTTCCTGATGATTCATGAGATATATGCATGAATGAATGCATAATTCATGCATTAATTTATACATAAATTCATGATAATTCATGTACCATTGCCATAAAGTTTTACCCATATTTCATTACCTTTTGGAACTTGGAAGAGTTGAATTTGATGCTTTTTACACCAGTACATCTGGCTCAAATTCACAATCTCAACAATATTCTCAAAACTATCATTTACAACATCTTCAAAATCAATAATTCACCAGATTCACCATCAAGTGACAGTGACATTAATATTAGATTGTGTAGGGCTACAGTGCTTGCTCTGCAGAAAAATACCTGAGCCATTTCAAGTTTTGCTGATGATACTTGTGTATTCTTTTGTTAATTGTCTGGCAGAAAGAAAAAAAAAACTTTACACTACTACACTACATACAAAATCTATTAGAAAACAAATAATCATATATATATATATATATATATATATATATGAAGAGTTCAGATGCAAAAGCCTCTAAGTGCCATTTGAAATTTTCTTCTTTAATGATGATTTTTATCAAACTTGTATATTTAAGTTCAGTGATTTCACTTAAATGGCAATGATATTTACCTATTAATTGTTATTTAAGTGAAATTACTGAAGTTAAATATACAAGTTTGATAAAAATCATCATTAAAGAAGAAAATTTCAAATGGCATTTAGAGGCTTTTGCATCTGAACTCTTCATATATATATATATATATATATATATATATATAATTTTCCATTGTTTATAATGAATAGATTGACGTATTATATACTAAGAACTACTAAGATATACTAATACTAAGAAGTTTTCATGATAATCGAGTTTTATCTCGAGTAAAAGAGTTAAAAGATAAAAGAGTTTTATCTCTAAAAACTGTTTAGCGTATAACTCTATGACACTTCTATATTAGGGCTAAGAAAAATACACTGTTTTATCCCTTTCACATTTGTAAAATAAAGTATTACTAAAATATTGTAATATAAGTAAAGGTAGGACTTAAGTGCTTTCAGGCCCTAGTTGAAGTTCTGTCTTTTGTGTGTGGGACTTTTATGTTTGATGGGGAAATTTCCTGTAGTGGGAAAAAGGGACTTTTACTTTGATAGAAGGGCACCTTGAAGAGGAAGACCTTCTTTGGAGAAAAGGAAGCCAAGCCAGAAGGAAAAGGAAGGAAATTGAACCAAACAAATACTGTAGGTGTTTTTTAGTCTTCTCCTTTGGAGTCATGTATGGGCTGATTACTCATCAAGGTTAAAGAGAAGACTTGGGTTTTTTGGTATTTTTGCCAGTGCACCAAATTTGGAGGATTATTATCGTTTTTGTGGACATTTATGGTTCATTTTTGGGGCGCATGGACTAAGGATTCATACATTGGGACAATACTCCTCACACATGGACTATTTGGTCAAGGACTCTGGGATAAGTGTTATTTTTCTTGATTTGACTGCTGTGGTTTCAATATACTTTGTTGGGTAATCTGTTTATGCCATTCTTTGTCTGATTTCAAGCATTGATACAGTTTTCCACTAATTCATTCATGCCTTGTGTGTGTCCTGAACTCTTAGTGACAGCTGGCTTAATTGAGTCACAAGCCAAGTTTGTTACAATGCTAGTACTGGGGGCATTTACTAAGTAAAAAAAAAAAATCGCTAGTTTATACCACTAACAAGGCTCAAACTAACACAGTAACGAGGGTCCATACATGCAAAATGAAGCATTGAGAACTTTGTAAGTGTACAGACCGTTTAATCAAGATAATAAAGACAGTTTACTTCGTGTATACACAGCAGGAGCCATCTTGGAAAACAGTCACGACAAGTCAAACCACGAACGTCGTGCTGAGTGATCTGAACTGTATGAAGTTCAGCGAACTTCTTAACTTTATGAATGGCGTTCGGGGATCAACTTATCAAGACTATTTTCTAAGATGGCTCCTGTCTGTATACACGAAATGAACTGTGTTTATAAAATATCTTCTTATTAAACGGTCTTCTAATCATGTTTTAATTTGGCATTATTACAATGCACTTTAAAGTTTGAAGTACACTATACTAAAAGTGCATTTTCAATCTATTTAAACACGCTTTTTTTTTCTAAATTCCAAAAGGTATATCCAAATTTGTGTGTATATATAATGTATCACATCAATAGCAGAATATCATGCTAACCCTGTTGAAATCAAAAGTGATTTGTGAAACTCTACAGCAGAGGTCGCATAAAATCAGTCAATCAGACTAAAGCTTGCCAGCTGATAAATGCTTTCCAGTTTTGAGCTCAATATTCATCTGATTGTCAACTGAGGATATTTAAGATGCTGCATATACTAGTTTACTAGTTTTTGGACCAGAGTGAAAAATTTGATGAAGACTCGATAGACTTAAAGGATTAGTCCACTTTTGAAAAAACTTTTGCTGATAATTTACTCACCCCCATGTCATCCAAGATGTCCATGTCTTTCTTTCCTCAGTCGAAAAGAAATTTAGGTTTTTGATGAAAACATTCCAGGATTTTTCTCCATATAATGGACTTCAATGGGAACCGGATGGTTCAAGGTCCAAAAGATAGTGTTAATAACAGTTTCAGATGCAGCTTCAAATGTCTTTAAACGACACCAGACGATGAATAAGGGTCTTATAATGGGAAACGATCGGTTATTTCAAAACTTATTCCAAAAATGTAACTTTTCTAAAGACAAATGCTAGCCTTGCTATATTCTGTGAGGCGCGTTTGCAACGTCACGTAATACGTAATTACGTTCAAAAGGTCACGGGCGACGTAGCCGGAAGTACAGAATCAAAATCGCCCGACATCGCTGTTTTTCCTTTTAATTCCTTTTTTGTAAACGGCGTTTGAGTTAGTTTGCACGTTCAACCTATGCGTTCAACTTGTAAACACTGACTCTGTACTTTCGGCTACGTCGCCCGTGACCTTTTGAACGTAATTACGTATTACGTGACGTTGCAAACGCGCCTCACAGAATAGAGCAAGGCTAGCATTTGTCCTTAGAAAAGTTGCATTTTTGGAATAAGTTTTGAAATAACCGATCGTTTCGCATGATAAGACCCTTATTCATCGTCTGGTGTCGTTTAAAGATATTTGAAGCTGCATCTGAAACAGTTATTAACTGTCTTTTGGACCTTGAACCATCCGGTTCCCATTGAAGTCCATTATATGGAGAAAAATCCTGGAATGTTTTCATCAAAAACCTAAATTTCTTTTCGATTGAGGAAAGAAAGACATGGACATCTTGGATGACATGGGGGTGAGTAAATTATCAGCAAAAGTTTTTTTCAAAAGTGAACTAATCCTTTAACCTTTGCCAAGAAAGATGCAGTGCATTGCACAACCTTCAAAACAGGCAAATACATTTGTAATCATACTGCTAACCTACCGGTAGAAAGCACTATCTACACGACACACTGAACTAAAGGGTCAATTCTTCACACTTACAGAGCATCATTAATATCTACTTTTTGGAAATGTCTGTCACAGAGAGTGCGATAAAGCACTGGGGATGCTATCATTTTAAACCCGACTCTTGAGACACAGTAGGGATTGTTGTGTTGGCACATTGTGATTGCACTGTTCCTTAAACCGCTGCGCACACCATGTCCCCTTTCACTGCATCTGTCAGAAGCATGACAGAGTCTCTCTAGTGGGCGTTTCATTACAGATAACAGCAGTTGCACTTAAAAATGCCACAGTTAACGGGTTACTGCATTGTGCTTGCAGAATCTGAATGCTTTGCTTTGCGGATACAAAAGAATCCGTGGGGTAACATCAAATTGTATTTTAGAAGACAAAAACTTATTGAGGCAAATATTTATCAATGAGTTAAAGGGAAGATGAAATAAGAATGTCTTCTGAGGGTGTAAGTTTAAGCTTTTAAATAACTTATCATTATACCCTGTAAATACCAGAATTTAGACATCCAATTATGGAAGATCATTTCTGCCACATAAAGCTAAATAGAAAAAAAGGTAATTGTGACTTTCTGTTTTGCAATCTGGACTTTGTAATTCACAATTGCACAATTCTTATCCTTTTTTGGCAATTGCAGTTGCATTTGCAAGTTTATAACTTGAAATTCAGACTTTTTTCTCAGAACTGCGAGATATGAACTTATTGTGAGTTATAAAGTCTGAATTGTGACATAAACTAACACATGCGAGAAATTGCCCTGCCCCTGTTTTGTTTTGCCCTTCTTTTGTGAGAATGCTAGGAATAATGGTGCGTTCACAAGCTATGGAAAATTTGATGTTTTACACTTGTGAACTGATATTTAATAGTGTGTTGCGTTTAAGTGCTTTTGCTGTTGTAATGTGGTAAAAAAAAAAAAAAAAAAAAA
>NW_024121133.1:577495-598714 GCF_016745375.1 Pimephales promelas
AGGGATAAAAATAATAATAATAAAAAAAACGCGGCAAACGCAACAACGGCCGCCACTAATATTAAACTTTAATATCAAGTAGGGGGCCACAAAATATCATCCGCGAGTTTGAGACCTCTGTCTTAAAGGAACACTCCACCGTTGTTGTTTTTTTTTTCATATTAAACTGTTATTCCCTTAACTAAGACGAGTTGATACACACCTCTCTCGTCTCAGTGCGTCCACTCAATTGCTCTGGCGCGACGCGGCACTTTGATAGCACTTAGCTTAGCCCAGTTCCTTCATTAGGATCCAAAAAGAATGAAGTTAGAAGCGACCAACACCTCCATGTTTTCCCTATTTAAATACAGTTACAAGTAGTTAAGTAGTTACACAACCGAGAATGGTGTGTGATTACACCAGTGTAAAATAGATAACTATAATGTATGGTGGAATACCACTTGAGGGCCCTTTGATTTGGCACAGTAATATCATCACTCCTAAAAAAATCCTCTCATCATCAGGAGTGATGATATTACTGCGCCAAATCGAAGTACTCTCATTCGCCATACATTATAGTTATCCATTTTACACGTTTAGAAAAGCACCACGTTTTGTTTTGTCACCATACTTGGTCGTGTAACTACTTGTGTAACTGTATTTACTGTAAATAGGGAAAACTTGGAGGTGTTTGGTTGCTTCTCTGCTTGGATCCTAATGAATGAACTGGGCTAAGTTAATAATGAGCACATCTTCAAGATTTCTTAACGTTCGCTTTAGGGAAATTGCATCCTATTTTTTTTTTTTTTCACTTTAGCCATCAATGATGCTTTTATAGAGGCTAATAGCTGTATTATCACCCACAATAAGTATTTATAAGAACACAACACGGCTATTAATAACAATATATTCACTAATTTGACAGAAATACATCTGAATTACTAAAAAGTTGTAACTAATATAATAATAACATTATAACAATGCAGGTTGCATTGGTTGCAAACGCTGGCATAAATATAACTATAAGTCCTCTTCTTATGCTACGTTCACACCGGACGCGAATCGCGCGTCAAATTCGCGCCTGACGCGTCTAGTTTGACGCTTGACCACTAGTGTTAATTCGCGTGTCAAGAGCGAAACTGCCGCGCGTAAAGTTTGAAGCGAAATTTACGCGCGTGACGCGCGTCAGAATCAAAATCCGTTGGCGGCCATTGTTTTTATGTCGACCGAGCATTCATCAAGAGAGTTACCGCTCTGTATTTACTCTGGAGAGTAGAACAGCGGCGTGGGGATCATCGTCGCCGTATATTTGTGTCCACCGGATCCTTCAGAGCCGAACCGTTTGGCGAGTTTCACCATTTGCTCGCTCCAGGAGCTGCGCTGGATGACGGCCGCTGTCAGCGGTACTTCCGCCTGTCACGGGCCCAGTTTGATGACATGTTGTCCCGCATCTGAGCGAGGATCACCCTCGCCCTCATCCATCTAATCTAGCTGTCATTTATTTTTGTTTTGATGATAAATAGAGCCAGCCTTCAAAAGTTATTAACCTGTCCTGTGATTTTTTCTCTCTCTCACGTCCAGACACGAATTTATGTTGATTGTCTTTACAACATAATACTATTTCTAGATATGGAATGAATAACATTCAATACAAAATGAACATGTCTCGTATATAGAAATAATGTTTTAAGTGATGAAACATTTGCTTTGTTGTGCATAATCCCACCATGCATTTAGTCATATACAAAATAATTTATTGAAGCATCCAGACACTTCCCCACGTGAGCAAGCAGCTAGGCTCCTGATTGGTTAACGCGGCGCGAATTCGCGCCAAAGTTCAGATTTTTCAACTCGGGCGGCAGACGCGAATTCGCGTCAAACGCGTGAATGCACAACGCTCAATTCGCGCCATTTCGCGCCAACTTGACGCGTGAATGAGGCGTATTCGCGTCTTCCGCGCCGCGCTCCACGCCTCATTCGCGCGCAGGAATTTTTCACGCGCGTAAAGCGTCTTTGCATTGACTTAACATTGAAATCATTCGCGCCTGACGCCCTATTCGCGTCCGGTGTGAACGTAGCATTATGCAGTAAAGGTCTTAGTATATAGTATTTTAGACCATATAGTCTTTATAAACATATTTATAGAATAGTAATACTCACTTATAAATAATTATAAATGGAGCCATAAATCATTATGAGCATGGTCTTTTTTTTTTCTTGGTCTGGCGACAATGATCCTAACATTTTCTACTGTATACAAAAAAATAGTTTTTACATAATGAAAAGAAAAAAAACTTTTTAATTAGTCATTTAATTACAAAACCATATATTTAGCTGGTAAACACACTTTTGTTTAATATCAGAATTCACACTCAGCCCATTGCTCTGAATCTTCAGCATCCTGAATTCTTCAAAGGGCTTTTCATGAAATATGTATGTACAAACCACCTCTGATCTTGTACTGGAACGCAATTTTAGTGCTAACAGAACAGAATTCCGACTGTCAATTACCACACGCTGTTTGGACTCCTGTAACTGCTACGTTACAACATATTGGAGGAGAGCAGCACTTCTGCAGGCCTCTTGAATCTGATAAATGTTCCCATTACCTCTTTTAATTCACACAAAATAAATTAATGCAGTTAAGTGTGACTGGAAATGGCTTCTGACGGAACTTTGATTGAAAATTAAGTGTTGGGTGAGAAAAGAGGTTATCTCTCTGTGCGGGCATATTATTAAGGCCCAGCTCTGGCATGAGAGATGTGCTTTGAAAGAGAAAGCAGACTTTATTAATTGCAGTGGCCCGCTGTGTCTCTCGAGGAACTACCCAGGTGCCTCTCCTGTGCGGCCCATCAACAGCAGTCCTCTCCACTGTCCAGGAGCGATGGCTAATGAAGTATTTAATGAACTTGGGGTGCGTGCCACTGAGGAACACTCGGCAGTGGTCAAGGACGCCGCTCTGAGTTTATAAATTGGAAATTGGCATGAAAACTGCCAGGAAAAGCAGTACAACTGACTTGCTTAAGGTGTATAAATTCCTCCCCTGGGAACAGAATGGAATTCTAGATTATCTAGGATTGATGAATCAGCAAAATGGCTTAAATGTTGTCACAGAAGAAAAGGAAATCATTGCTAATTTGAGAAAAAAAAAGACAATGAGACTGTCCAATTTAATGGTGTTTTAACCCTTAAATCCATTAATGTTTCGCCAATCCTTATTACACATTCAGGTCTTTAGCGACCTGAATTTATATCCAACACAGATGGATATCTAACTGACACAATAATATACAATTACAATAGAATAAAACAGCAAAAGCATTCTTTTCATTTTTTTTTTTTTTTTTTGGAACTACTTCTTTTGGGATTCAGAAGGGTTCAATTTGAGTTGAAACTTGAGGGATCAAGTACCTTTCATATTGTCTTGTAAACATGTATATATTATTATTAACTCTAAGTAATGTTAATTAATGCTGCAGGTTTCAGCTTCAGGATGTGTGGCTATACTTTGCAACAGAGTGTACAAACTGCAATCGAATGAGTGTTAGCCTTATCAGCTTCCTACCAGCCCTTGTTTACTTGGGTGTTAATACGTCTGTTGTTCCTATGATAAACTCATACCGAGGTGCATTTGGAAATCTACACCTTGTCTCAATCATGTCAAAACCTTATTACATAAACAATTAACATAATGAATAATGAGTGTAAGATGTCTTTCTCCATATTTACTACAAAGATGAGGAGCTTCTTAAGGAGCAACTTGCTTTAGTTGAGGTGGTTTGAGGCTCAATAGCATGGAAGAAACATCCCAGAAGGATGACGAATCCTACCTGACACTTCTTACAGGAGTTCAGATGAATATTTAAATCTAAGCTGCATGGAAAATCCAGGACAAGGATGATCCTTTACTTCTTGGAGCAAACCTCCACAACCAATTCCACTAAATCCATCAATGAATCCATGAGGTTCCAATTTGGAGCCTGTAAAGAATATGTCCCCATGCCTATTTCCTCAGTGAAACACAAGAGGAGAAATAATTCAAATGGTTGTTCTTTTTCAAGCACTTACAATAAAAGCTACCATTCAGATTCAGAAAGTCCCCAAAACCACCATAAGTTTTAAAAAGTGCTTCTTGTGACTTTAGCTCTAGTCAAATGGATCATTTTTATGGGGTCATGAACTGGCTTTTTAATTTTTATATATATATTGTTGTCTGAGGTCAACTTATGACGTTCGCTTGGTTGTTACATTTAAAAACATCAAAATCAATAATTATTAGGTAATACCCTAGTTTTGAGCCCAGCTCAAGACGTTCGGTTTTTATGGGCGTCTCGCATTGAAGACTTGGAAGTATAACGCCCACTGCTTTGAGTGGATAACAGTTTCGCATATTACAATGAGTTTCACTCTCGACCCGGTTTGTCATCGCGAAGTAGGCATCTATGTTATTTAGCCATGCGTGTAATGCGCAAATCGGTGGGCGGGGCTAAACCGGCCATGTTGAAGTAAGCGTTGATCTTCTTCTACGGGGGTGGTGTTTTATCCTCTTTGAAGTCATAGTTCCCCACTTTGAAAAATAAGTCGATTGCTGAGCCTGGTGTCAATAAAAGCTTTTATTGGACTAACAAGGACGTTTTCAGTTCTGAAATTTACAGGATACTTTTATATATTTGATGACCTCTTAGATGTCAAAAGCTCAAAAAAAAATGATTTCTCAGTTCATCACCCCTTTATTGTGCATTTACTGTATGTCCTTTTGAAAGCTTCGGTCCCCATTTATTCTAACACCATGGAAAACAGCAACCTGACTTTTTCATTTTTTGAAACCTACACTATTTCTTTAATAGCTGATAGAATCTTAAGTGTTGTTGTAAATGGTTTATATTCTTGAGGGACTGTGTGAGCAATTGCGTGCAAAGATAAGACTAAATATAGCTGCGAGCAGCGATGGCGGGCCCAAGCCGGTGGCACCGCAACCCCGGTTCCTTTAGTTACCTAAATGCACCCGGGTGGCGGTGCCGAAGGCTTTGGCCCTTTTATGATTAAATGTTAAAACGGCTTGCCATACTCTGTCATTTCGACTAGTCACAATTATGTTACAGATATCTTAAATGATAATACAAACTATCCAAAATGTAATTACGAATAGACAGAAAGACGTTGTTGATATCTACAATGTTAATTCCGGACAGGCAAACTTAGCTTTTAAATGTTAAAAGGGCTTGCCATACAGGGACGTAGGCTCAGAGAGAGGCTCACCATATTCAAACCAAAATATCTGACTTCCTCTTGGTCCGAGCTAATGACTATGTATTAGAAAGTTGTCCGGCTTGAGGAGTACAATGTATATAGCGATTTTTGTAACTGTAGATAAAACTAACAACCCCACTTTTGTCAAAAGGTGGCGCTATTTAGTCCTTGCACTATGCCCGTTTCTGAAACTTTGCACATGTCTACTGGCTAATAAATGTGATGTATCTGTTGAGTTTCAAGCAATTTCAATTTCAATTTCAATTTGACTGTTGAAAAGAAGTGCGCCGATTAGATACTCAGGATCGGTATCGGCTCTGACACTGCCATCTTTGACGAGGCTGATTCAAATTCTATATTGTGCATATATACTATTCTATGTTAGGCACAAAGGCACAAAAACTTTCTAAAGTACCATAAAGTTTTTGTGTACTGTATTATTAGTGTTCTGAAGCTATTATGTGATATAGAAATTAATATTTAAGTCATTAAATTCAAGAACACAAACTTTTCCCTCTCTGCGCCTGTCAGTCATTCTCCATTCAGCATTCAAACAGCACGTCACATTCGGTTACAGTCAATGATGAAACGATCTTCAAGATGATTGAATGTTAATCCTATTATACTGGATCTTTAAGATAAAGGTCTAAAGGTCTATATTTTCGAATGAAGAAACTTTTTCTTGCTGGACTGTAACTTAACCGTGTTACTTTCTACCGGTGTCGGACGCTGTCGGTTAGATCACAACACTAGAGTCAGAGCACTATAATTGTTCTTCACGCACACAGTAACTGAAATTTAAAACCTTTAAAAGAAAAGGCTCAATAAACTATTGCATAGATAGATAATGTATAATACACTGTTCATAAATATGTATTTCCTTTGTGCTTTGAACTTTTCAATACGGACTCACTGCGCTGTAACTTCATGTGGCTTCAAGCACATCATTCTCCGCTCGGGATGCACATAAGTGCTTTGTGCTGCACCGTATTGGAGCCGTAATATCATAATGCAGTGACGTAATGACAGATTATTAATTGCCTTTCAATTATATGTTGCTGCGTCATTAAACATCTGTCCTATGCATTTCAAACATTTATAGCAGCCATGGCTATATTTTTTATGATTTTTGTTATCTTGTTTTTCATGAATGTATTTTTCAAAAATAAGAGCAATGTGTATTATCTATTATTAATATGGTTTATAATAGCATTTTTGTCATAGATTATGACAAAGTAATCATATGATCCACCAGCGAGGAACCAGCAGAACAGAGTGAACATTCTTTCTGTTTAGTTCAATCCTACTTAATAGGAATTTATTTAAAATGCTCGCTCTACTCCACACCATTAATGTCTTGTGCGGACATCCGTATTTCGACTTTCGGTTTTAAGTAAGCGATTTAAAAGCTCCCAAGTCCCAGCGGAGTCACACGTTGATTAACCGGTGGGAATATACACAATAGGCCTACCTGATATTGAACACAAGAGGGCAGTATAGCACTACGTATGACTCAGATTATTATTTTTTTATGAATTTTACAACAATTCTGGCTGTTTTTGAACGTAAACATAATTCTTAAATGAAAAAAGGAAAAATTGGGGAAGTTATAATATTTGTATAATTTAATTTAGAAACAAATGATGTATAATTACATTTTTAGAAGATATGAGGCTTTTAGTGTTTACTTTTTTGACATTACTTTAATCTTTTGCCATAGTTGCACATGTCTACTGGCTAATAAATGTGATGTATCTGTTGAGTTTCAAGCAATTTCAAGCATGCTAAGAGTCCCAAAAGCATCAAAAAAGAATGTTAAAGTTTGATTCGTTGCCACGGCAACAGTATCAAAGATATCAAAAATTCATTCACAGGTCTACATCTGCCGTGTATTTACATTATACAGATGAAGTTTGAAGCAAATCGGTTAAAAATAAGAGAGTGGTTTCAAAGCATTTTGAAAGTGACACACTTCCTGCTGCCAGTTGGTGGCGCTATAATTTTGACTCACAATAGTCACATCCATGTGATCGGTCTCTTACAGCGAAAACACTGCTGAAGTTTCATCAAGATCAGTTAATGTATGCTGAAGTTATAACACACATCCTGTTTCATGTTTTTCGCCATAATTTTGTTTCCTCGCCACGGCCAAACCGTTCGAGATATAAAATATCCCTTGGCACCTTTTCATCCTTAATGTCTTGACTTCACGCTGATCGAGTTTTGTCGAATTTGGTTCAGTGCTCTAGGAGCAATACTTTAAATTCCATTGCATGTGTTTTAAACACAACCCTAAATAGCCGTCTTCCTGTTGGGCTGGGGTAAAAAGTAAGAGTGTGAAGTAGGCTATATATGAAACGATGAGATCTATATGTGTACCAAGTTTCATATTATTACATGCAAGTGTGTTTGATTTATGGACCAAATTTTCAGACCAAGTTTATTGACCAAGTTAATCTGATTAATAAACTAATTATATAAAACTATTGTCAATGCACTACAATTAAACTAGTTATATGTCTTTACTTATAAAAAACAAAAATAAAAACTTATTTAAAAAATACCAGGCTTGAGAAATGTATTTTCTTTATGCAGGTCATACACACAGCAGTGAAATGGTTAAGCCCCCCCCCCTGCACACACACACACACAGGCACACACACACACACAGACAGCCAAAGACAGCCAAAGACAGCCAAAGACACAGAGACATGTAGGCTCAGAGTGACCATATTCAAACAAAAATATCTGAGTTTCTGTGGGTCCTAGCTAATAAGTGTAAATTAGAAAGTTGTCCGGCTCGAGGAGTACAATATACATACCAATTTTTGTAACTCTAGTTAAAACTAACAACCCCACTTTTGTCAAAAGGTGGCGCTACTGAGCCCTCACCACGCCCGTTTCTGAAACTTTGCACATGTCTACTGGCTAATAAATGTGATGTGTCTGTCGAGTTTCATGCATTTTGAAGCATGCTAAGGGTCTCAAAAGCATCCTAAAAGCATCCTAAAAGAAGGGTAAAGTTTGATGGGTCGCCACGGCAACAGTTTCAAAGATATCAAGAATCCATTCACAGGTCTACATCTGCCGTATGTTTACATTATACATATGAAGTTTGAAGCAAATCGGGTAAAAATAAAAGGGTGATATCAAAGCATTTTGAAAGTGACACACTTCCTGCTGCCAGTTGGTGGCGCTATAACTTTGACTCACAATAGTCACATCCATGTGATCGTCCTCTTACAGCGAACACACTGCTGAAGTTTCATCAAGATCGGTTGATGTGTGCTGAAGTTATGATACACTTCCTGTTTCACGTTTCTCGCCATGATTTTGTTTCCTCGCCACGGCCAAACCGTTCGAGATATCAAAAATCCCCTCGCAAACTTTCATCCTCAATGTCTTGACTTCACGCTGACCGAGTTTCGTCGAATTTGGATCAAAGCTCTAGGAGGAGTATTAAAAATTCCATTGCGAGTGTTTTACGAACAACCCTAAATAGCCGACTTCCTGTTGGGCTGGGGTAAAAAGTAAAAGCACGAGGTATAGATGAAACGATGAGATCAACATGTGTACCGAGTTTCATATTATTACATGCAAGCGTGTTTGATTTATGGACCAAGTGTTCGGACCCCGTTCCAGGGGGCGCTGTCTAGCCCCCTGCCACGCCCGGGTACCATCTTCAGCCCGGCCCTGATGGCCGCGGGTTCTGACCCGTGTGCAAAGTTTCAAGAGTTTTTGAGCATGTTAAGGGCCCCAAAAGTGCCCGAATAGTCGTATAAATAATAATAATAAATATAGCTGCGAGCAGCGATGGCGGGCCCAAGCCGGTGGCACCGCAACCCCGGTTCCTTTAGTTACCTAAATGCACCCGGGTGGCGGTGCCGAAGGCTTTGGCCCTTTTATGATTAAATGTTAAAACGGCTTGCCATACTCTGTCATTTCGACTAGTCACAATTATGTTACAGATATCTTAAATGATAATACAAACTATCCAAAATGTAATTACGAATAGACAGAAAGACGTTGTTGATATCTACAATGTTAATTCCGGACAGGCAAACTTAGCTTTTAAATGTTAAAAGGGCTTGCCATACAGGGACGTAGGCTCAGAGAGAGGCTCACCATATTCAAACCAAAATATCTGACTTCCTCTTGGTCCGAGCTAATGACTATGTATTAGAAAGTTGTCCGGCTTGAGGAGTACAATGTATATAGCGATTTTTGTAACTGTAGATAAAACTAACAACCCCACTTTTGTCAAAAGGTGGCGCTATTTAGTCCTTGCACTATGCCCGTTTCTGAAACTTTGCACATGTCTACTGGCTAATAAATGTGATGTATCTGTTGAGTTTCAAGCAATTTCAATTTCAATTTCAATTTGACTGTTGAAAAGAAGTGCGCCGATTAGATACTCAGGATCGGTATCGGCTCTGACACTGCCATCTTTGACGAGGCTGATTCAAATTCTATATTGTGCATATATACTATTCTATGTTAGGCACAAAGGCACAAAAACTTTCTAAAGTACCATAAAGTTTTTGTGTACTGTATTATTAGTGTTCTGAAGCTATTATGTGATATAGAAATTAATATTTAAGTCATTAAATTCAAGAACACAAACTTTTCCCTCTCTGCGCCTGTCAGTCATTCTCCATTCAGCATTCAAACAGCACGTCACATTCGGTTACAGTCAATGATGAAACGATCTTCAAGATGATTGAATGTTAATCCTATTATACTGGATCTTTAAGATAAAGGTCTAAAGGTCTATATTTTCGAATGAAGAAACTTTTTCTTGCTGGACTGTAACTTAACCGTGTTACTTTCTACCGGGTGTCGGACGCTGTCGGTTAGATCACAACACTAGAGTCAGAGCACTATAATTGTTCTTCACGCACACAGTAACTGAAATTTAAAACCTTTAAAAGAAAAGGCTCAATAAACTATTGCATAGATAGATAATGTATAATACACTGTTCATAAATATGTATTTCCTTTGTGCTTTGAACTTTTCAATACGGACTCACTGCGCTGTAACTTCATGTGGCTTCAAGCACATCATTCTCCGCTCGGGATGCACATAAGTGCTTTGTGCTGCACCGTATTGGAGCCGTAATATCATAATGCAGTGACGTAATGACAGATTATTAATTGCCTTTCAATTATATGTTGCTGCGTCATTAAACATCTGTCCTATGCATTTCAAACATTTATAGCAGCCATGGCTATATTTTTTTATGATTTTTGTTATCTTGTTTTTCATGAATGTATTTTTCAAAAATAAGAGCAATGTGTATTATCTATTATTAATATGGTTTATAATAGCATTTTTGTCATAGATTATGACAAAGTAATCATATGATCCACCAGCGAGGAACCAGCAGAACAGAGTGAACATTCTTTCTGTTTAGTTCAATCCTACTTAATAGGAATTTATTTAAAATGCTCGCTCTACTCCACACCATTAATGTCTTGTGCGGACATCCGTATTTCGACTTTCGGTTTTAAGTAAGCGATTTAAAAGCTCCCAAGTCCCAGCGGAGTCACACGTTGATTAACCGGTGGGAATATACACAATAGGCCTACCTGATATTGAACACAAGAGGGCAGTATAGCACTACGTATGACTCAGATTATTATTTTTTTATGAATTTTACAACAATTCTGGCTGTTTTTGAACGTAAACATAATTCTTAAATGAAAAAAGGAAAAATTGGGGAAGTTATAATATTTGTATAATTTAATTTAGAAACAAATGATGTATAATTACATTTTTAGAAGATATGAGGCTTTTAGTGTTTACTTTTTTGACATTACTTTAATCTTTTGCCATAGTTGCACATGTCTACTGGCTAATAAATGTGATGTATCTGTTGAGTTTCAAGCAATTTCAAGCATGCTAAGAGTCCCAAAAGCATCAAAAAAGAATGTTAAAGTTTGATTCGTTGCCACGGCAACAGTATCAAAGATATCAAAAATTCATTCACAGGTCTACATCTGCCGTGTATTTACATTATACAGATGAAGTTTGAAGCAAATCGGTTAAAAATAAGAGAGTGGTTTCAAAGCATTTTGAAAGTGACACACTTCCTGCTGCCAGTTGGTGGCGCTATAATTTTGACTCACAATAGTCACATCCATGTGATCGGTCTCTTACAGCGAAAACACTGCTGAAGTTTCATCAAGATCAGTTAATGTATGCTGAAGTTATAACACACATCCTGTTTCATGTTTTTCGCCATAATTTTGTTTCCTCGCCACGGCCAAACCGTTCGAGATATAAAAAATCCCTTGGCACCTTTTCATCCTTAATGTCTTGACTTCACGCTGATCGAGTTTTGTCGAATTTGGTTCAGTGCTCTAGGAGCAATACTTTAAATTCCATTGCATGTGTTTTAAACACAACCCTAAATAGCCGTCTTCCTGTTGGGCTGGGGTAAAAAGTAAGAGTGTGAAGTAGGCTATATATGAAACGATGAGATCTATATGTGTACCAAGTTTCATATTATTACATGCAAGTGTGTTTGATTTATGGACCAAATTTTCAGACCAAGTTTATTGACCAAGTTAATCTGATTAATAAACTAATTATATAAAACTATTGTCAATGCACTACAATTCAACTAGTTATATGTCTTTACTTATAAAAACAAAAATAAAAACTTATTTAAAAAATACCAGGCTTGAGAAATGTATTTTCTTTATGCAGGTCATACACACAGCAGTGAAATGGTTAAGCCCCCTCCCCCTGCACACACACACACACAGGCACACACACACACACAGACAGCCAAAGACAGCCAAAGACAGCCAAAGACACAGAGACATGTAGGCTCAGAGTGACCATATTCAAACAAAAATATCTGAGTTTCTGTGGGTCCTAGCTAATAAGTGTAAATTAGAAAGTTGTCCGGCTCGAGGAGTACAATATACATACCAATTTTTGTAACTCTAGTTAAAACTAACAACCCCACTTTTGTCAAAAGGTGGCGCTACTGAGCCCTCACCACGCCCGTTTCTGAAACTTTGCACATGTCTACTGGCTAATAAATGTGATGTGTCTGTCGAGTTTCATGCATTTTGAAGCATGCTAAGGGTCTCAAAAGCATCCTAAAAGCATCCTAAAAGAAGGGTAAAGTTTGATGGGTCGCCACGGCAACAGTTTCAAAGATATCAAGAATCCATTCACAGGTCTACATCTGCCGTATGTTTACATTATACATATGAAGTTTGAAGCAAATCGGGTAAAAATAAAAGGGTGATATCAAAGCATTTTGAAAGTGACACACTTCCTGCTGCCAGTTGGTGGCGCTATAACTTTGACTCACAATAGTCACATCCATGTGATCGTCCTCTTACAGCGAACACACTGCTGAAGTTTCATCAAGATCGGTTGATGTGTGCTGAAGTTATGATACACTTCCTGTTTCACGTTTCTCGCCATGATTTTGTTTCCTCACCACGGCAAACCGTTCGAGATATCAAAAATCCCCTCGCAAACTTTCATCCTCAATGTCTTGACTTCACGCTGACCGAGTTTCGTCGAATTTGGATCAAAGCTCTAGGAGGAGTATTAAAAATTCCATTGCGAGTGTTTTACGAACAACCCTAAATAGCCGACTTCCTGTTGGGCTGGGGTAAAAAGTAAAAGCACGAGGTATAGATGAAACGATGAGATCAACATGTGTACCGAGTTTCATATTATTACATGCAAGCGTGTTTGATTTATGGACCAAGTGTTCGGACCCCGTTCCAGGGGGCGCTGTCTAGCCCCCCTGCCACGCCCGGGTACCATCTTCAGCCCGGCCCTGATGGCCGCGGGTTCTGACCCGTGTGCAAAGTTTCAAGAGTTTTTGAGCATGTTAAGGGCCCCAAAAGTGCCCGAATAGTCGTATAAATAATAATAATAATAATAATCGTTAGGAAAACAATAGGGCCTTCGCCCTTTCAGGGCTTGGGCCCTAATAATAATCGTTAGGAAAACAATAGGGCCTTCGCCCTTTCAGGGCTTGGGCCCTAATTATCTCTCTCCTGATGCTGAGTGTTGCACGTTTTGTGTTGTTGAAAGTTCAACTAAGTCCAAAAACAAGCATATTTGTCAAACACCACTAATTGATAGCAGACACTGTGGGAGAGAAGAAGGTAACACATTTAAAATGCATTAAAAAAAAATCCCAGTCCCAAAGTGAATGTTTTTTTTTCTTTCTTTCTTTCTTTCAGGACACCTAATGTTTCTGCACAATAAAAAACAAAACAAATCCCATCTGTTGCCTGTTAACTACTGGAACATAACTCATCTCTGAAATATTGCAAATCTTTCCTTTCTGAAAGTACTAGATTTTACAAACAATATGAAACGAGCCAGAGCACTACAGAAAAGGGTTTTTCTAAGATCTGCCGAAACCCTGCTTCCTCAAATCCAATCCAAATTGAACATTTTTGTCTTGCTGCCTCTCTCGACTCATTGACTACAAGGTGCCCAGGTCTTATTGCTGCAAATAAGCCCAGATCATCACCCCTTCACCACTGTGCTTGAAAGTTGTTATGAGGTGTATGTGCTGATATGTTTTGTGGCCAAACGTCTCCACTTTGGTCTCCAAAGGACATTGTTCCAAAAGTCTTATGATGTGTTCAAATGCAACTATGATATGCTAACAGAGGCCTGTAGATTCTGTGAAGAAGGTCTTGAAGTTTTTTTTTTTTTTTTTTTTTTTTTTTTTTTTTGTAATTTCTCTGAGCAATACAATTGGGGTGAATTTTCTTTGATGTCCACTCGTGGAAAGATTGACAAGATTGACTTAATATTGTTTGGAAATTGCCTTTCTCAGATTGATGGAAGCAACAAATCCTTCTCTTAAGATAATTGCTGACGTCTTTCCTCCTTGTTATTTTGTTAACACACACCTGAATGCTCTAGCCTAGACCAAGAAATCACCTAAACTTCTGATGATCAGTTAATCAAAGGCATTTAATTAGCAACACCTGACTGGTACATATAACTGGTAATATGTCATGTGTTCTTGTTGATTTTTAAGTTTTAAGAACTGCAGATTGGGACCAGAAGTTTTTTTTTATTTTTTATTTTTTTTATTTTTTGCATTATGTCATGATACATAAAACCGTACAATTTGATATACTTTCTTTTTCACATGACTGTATATTAGGGCCCAATTTCTAAGAACGGCTTTAGTTGAATTAGGACATTTAAGTAGCTTTTTATAAATGTGCTGCATGTAGAAAAAAAAAACATTAATGGTGTGCATCTTAAGACAAAACAATGGCACTCACATATTACTGTACGTCGGTACAAGTTGCTTTCATTTGAAACACGCCTTAAAATCGGGGACTAGTCTAGGCCTTGTCTGTGAAAACGGGGATATATTATCGGATTGTTTTAATGTGTTCCTTTTGTAGTTGTGCACATGGTAGAAAAAAATACAATAAAGGAATTTCCAATTCCATATTGTTTTATTCCTTTTTGAAATTATGGCAGTATGAATAAACATTCACTTTTTTGGCTTGTGTGTTTTGCCTAAGATTTACCATTGTCTTTTAAATAAGAAAAACAACAATGTTAGAACAACATAAAAGTGAGTCAATGGTGATAAGATTTCCATTTTTGGGTGATTTTATTCCTTTAAGAGAGTATCACTCAAATGCAAAGCTTAAATAGATGACAGGCTCTGTCTTTATTTCAGCTGTGGGCTTTAGGAAATCACAAGGGATTAAAGTGAATGGTTAACCGGTCTTGAGCTGAGAGATGCACGGGTCGGCCTGAGCTTTAGCTTCAGCCTTCATTCGCTCCTCAGCCTAATCTCACTAAATGAATTGTGGGCTGTCTCTCCATCAGAGCAGCGGAGACATGCTGATGCAGTAAACGTTCTCTTTAACATGATTAACTTTTTTGGTTCTTGGTGATCTATTTTTGTTGTCTTTTTTTGTTTTTGCAAGGGTCTCTGAATTAATATCAGACTGCCCCCTTGTGGATGAAACTGGTGATTTCATGATTTTACTAAAAAACGTCATAGTATAGCTAACTTTTACATTGAGATCTGTATTTATGAGCCTGCCAGATGTTGATTCTGTACATTGCATAGAGCCAAGAAGAACAAAAAAAAAAAAAAATGTCATGTTTTCAAATGAAAAATATCTTAGCCGCACTGAAACAATCTCATTTTACTGGAGAATGAGAACATCCTTAAGATGACGACGAATGGGGTTTCGCTTAGAAAGCCTATCGACTTTGAGTATTATAAAACGAGCAATGGCAAAGAAATGCCACCGGTCTGCAGAATTTGCTTGGCGCTACTCCGTCCCACCTTGTGGGTATAAAGGAGGACACCGGCAATACACAGATATGTTTCTTCGCCGAGGAGCCAAGACTGAACTCAGCTGTTCCAGCGGTACAACGGAAGTGGCAGGAAGATGGAACATCTCTGTTCTCTACTCAGGGAATGAGGGATACATACGTAACCGAGCCGTTCCCTTTCGTTGTCACTCCGAGTTCTATCGGATGATGATGAATGGGGTTAATCTCGCCACCTTCACAGCTGTCTTCTGGTGCCCTGCGTGGGGTGGTACTTAGAGAATACATATATGACCCAGAGGGATACATATAGAGAAACACTGGGGTGTTCAGCCGCAGGTAGAAGATTTCAACCCCAGAGGTGGCAAGGTGGCTTTCCATGGGAAAGACACATGCTCAGAGAGGCTTACAGTGGAAATACACATGTGGGGGTCGCTCAGAGGAGGGACCATGCACACGGGAGGCACCTAGCCGACGCGCAGGCAATAGACACTGGCGCCGACGTCAGGAGTGCTGGAGGAACTCAGGGCTTTCAGGGAAGCTCACCTGAGGAGAATATCGCATGTATTCGTAGAGTGAAATGGCGAGCAAGCGAAGACACCTGAGTGGGTCCGGTACTAGCTGGTTGAAGTGAGTACATGAGAGGACATTGGCTCCACTCTGAGATTGTAGAATCTGGTGAATGTGTTGGGTGTCGCCCAGCCTGCAGCTCTGCTGATATCTGTTAGCGAGGTACCATGCGCTAGAGCTCATAAGAATGCCACACTCCGGGTGGAGTGGGCAGTCACACCAAGGGGGCATGGTCGACCTTGCTGCTGGTATGCCAAAGCAATGGCGTCCACTATCCAGTGTGACAGCCTTTGCTTGAAGAGAGCCTTACCCTTCAGCTTCCCACCACAACAGACAAAGAGCTGGTATGAGGTCCTGAAACACTGCGTTCTGTCTACATAGGCGTGGAGAGCACGTAATGGACATAGCAGTGCCAAGGCTGGGTCTGCCTCCTCCAGGGGCAGCGCTTGCAGGTTCACCACCTGGTCCCGGAAGGGAGTGGTAGGAACCTTGGGCACATATCCAACAGAGAATCAACAGAGAATGCGTGCAGGTCCCCTACCCTCTTGATGGAGGCCAATGCAACCAGGAGTGCTGTCTACATAGACAGGAACTTAAGCTCAACTGATTTCAAAGGCTCAAGAGGGGCACTCTTTAGGGCAGTTAGAACCACTGAGAAGTCCCAAGAGGGGAAAAGATGAGTCTCTTCGATGCACTCAGGAACCTGACAATCAGGTCACGCTTCCATACGGACTTACCTTACTGTATCATGGTGTGCGGCAATAGCGACAACATATACTTTGAGGGAGGAGGGAGACAGCCTTCGTTTCAACCCTTCTTTCAGGAAGGAAGGCACGACACTGATTGAACATCTCGGGGGTCTTCTCGGCGAGAAGAGCACCAGTTGACAAAGAGGTTACACTTCAATGCGTAGGCATGTCTTGTGGACAAAGTGATGTGATGTAAGAAGTGATGGTAACCACTACCGCTGGTGGTAGGTGCTCATACCTGCCTCGTCCCATCCAGGAGCCACACATGGAGGTTCCAAAGGCCGGGACGAGGGTACCGTAGGATGCCCCGTCCCTGAGAAAGGAGGTCCTTCCTCAGAGGAATTGGCCAAGGAGGTGCTGTCGCGAGGAGTAAGACTTCAGAGAACCAGGTCAGGGTGGGCCGTGCCAAGCGTGCCCTCGGTCAGGGAATAAAACAGGGTGCAACGGGTCGAGTCATGAGAGGCAAACAAATGTCCCAAATCAGCTGAAACGACTGGGGATGGAGACACCATTCTACAGGCTCGTCGGCAGCACAGTTCAGGGCTCCGGAATATAATGGCTCGAAGTGACCTCAGATGCGTCTGACTCCATATGAAGAGGTGGTGGGCTGGTTGCAACATACGGTGGGAGAGTAGACCACCTTGATGGTTGATGTAAGCTACAGTACGTGTTGACCCTTGAGCAACACCTGTAAGCAGTGCAGAGCAAGATGTACTGCCAGCATCTCGAGGCAACTGACATGCCATAGGCGCTAGGGTCCTATCCAGGAGCCCGTGGCAGCATGTCCATTGCAGATGGCACCCCAGCTCATGGTGGAGGCATCTGTTGAGACAACATGCCAGGAATCTCGTTCCAGTGGCACACCAGCCCGTCAAAAACTGAGGTTCAACCACGGTTTAAAGGTCTGACGGCAGGTCGGAGTAACTGGTACTTGGAGCACGCCGTATTGCCATGCCCACCTCGGGACTCAGTCGCTAAACCAAAGCTGAAGCGGTCTCATATGAAGCAATCCGAACGCTGTTGCCATGGCTGCAGATACCATATGCCCTAGGAGCCTCTAAAAATACTTCAGTGGAACGGCACTCTTGCTCTTGATTGCCAGGCAAGTCAGCAGTGGCTGAGTGGAGAAGGCAATTGAGTAGAAACCAAGAAAGAGATCCTCTGCACAAGGCAATGTCTATTTTTTTTCGACCTTGAAGCGCCCAGGGAGAAACACACACATTGTTTAGTGCAGCAGGCAGGAATATGAAACTCTCTGGAACTCGCCATCACACCAACACCGACTGGAAGCTGCTTGTCTAAAATATTCTTGAAGATAGTTTGAGAATAGGCTGCAGGAGTGAAGAAAACTTCTTGGCCCCGAAGCGAAAACATATCTGCATATTGCCGCCATCCTCCTTTATACCCATGAGGTGGGCGGAGTTGCGCCATGCAAATTCCGCAGACCCATGGCATTTCTTTGCCATTGGTTTGTTTTTGTAATACTCAAAGTTGATAGGCTTTCTAAGCGAAACCCCATTCGTCATCATCCGATGGAACTTGGAGTGACTACGAAAGGGAACTACATATGATATTTTGACTTGCTTTTAGAGAGTACATTTTGATTAACTAAAATGATGAGGTGCAACCCTGAACCAATAGCACTGCAATTTTACGATTAAAAATACACCAACAGTTATTTTAATGGCCCTGCTCCTGTATCTTCAGAATCATTTATTATTACTTGGACTGACTCTTTGCCAGTGGCCCATTTATTTCACTGTTTGAACATCACTCTTGTAACCTGGAGTAACCTTTGTGTTTTAAAACTATGAAGCAGACCTACCACAATGTGTATGCAGCTGAATTCCCGTTATCTCTCTAACTCCATCAATCTCTTTGTTCTTCTACTGCCTAAAAATCAAATGACTTGTGCTGAAACTTCTGTTCTCAAAATGCACTTTGATCAGGAGTCAGCAGAGGCGAACGCTGACTTTTGAATGTGATGAAGGCTAGAAAACAGTATACATTTATTTAAAGTGCAAGCAAGCTTTACCTTGATTTTAATGGTATGCAGGAGGTTACCTCTACAAACAGGAAGGGAGTTTGATCACTGCACTCTAAAAAATGCTGGGTTGTTTTAAAACCCAATTTTGGGTCAAATATGGACAAACCCGAAATGTTGGGTTAAAAATGTAATGTAAAAATTTAAACCAACGGCTGGGTTAGTCCATATTTGACCCAAAGTTGGGTTAAAACAACCCAGCATTTTTTAGAGTGTGGGTTGCTGAAATGTTGGGAGTGAGTCAGCAAACGGCAGGTTTGCACTGTGCCTTTGATTAAGTTTCTCCAGGCAGACCAGGCAGACCTTCCCTGCAAATTTACCACAAACATTCAGACTACAGTGCAAATCAAAGCACATTTAACTCTTATTACTGTAAGAATTATATATATATATATATATATACACTCTAAAAAATGCTGGGTTGTTTTAACCCCAATTTTGGGTCAAATATGGACAAACCGAAATGTTGGGTTAAAAATGTAATGTAAAAATTTAACCCAACGGCTGGGTTAGTCCATATTTTGACCCAAAGTTGGGTTAAAACAACCCAGCATTTTTTAGAGTGTATATATATTTTATTACAACAAACAGTATCCATGACTGAACTTACTTAAACTGGAGTTTGATGCTGTTGTAACGTTTTGGTTTGTTCATGTCATGTTCCATGTCTGTCATGTGATTGCCTGTTTGCCATGTAATCCTGCCATGTTACTTGTCATTGGTTAATCATCTCTTCACTGTTCACAGGTGTCCCTTGTCTTGTCATTAGTCGTGCGTGTGTATTTAGGCCTCATGGTTGAAATGTGTCTTTGTCAAGTATTTTTTCGCTGTAACCGCTGTTGTGTAAGGTCATCTTCATGTCCTAATTTTGAGTTTTTCCATGCCACGCCATGTTTTTTTTTTCATGTTGGATCTTGTTTGTAATAAACTGCACTTGGGTTCTCATCTACACTTGCCTCGAGTGGATCCCATTATAGCTATTTTTTTCTTTCTTATCTACTGGATCTGAAACACACTTAGTTGCATTATTTTCCTGTTATCACTGTAAAGCTGCTTTAAAACAATCTGCTTTGTAAAAAGCGCTACATAAATGGTGACTTGACTTCATCATGAGGCTCACTCCTAGGATGAAAATGCAATGTGCCTACCTGGTTACACATTTCAATAGTCCACTTTAGACATTCTAGCCTATAACTAACTACTAACTAAATACCTTTGCAAGCACATGTCAACTAAATACAAAGTTGTTTTTGGATGAGTGAGGAGGATTTTTCGTGAAACCCTCCCAAACAACATGTGGTGATGTAGTGGTTGTTATATATATATAAAAAAGTTAAAACTATAATTTGACTCCGAAGACATAAATTCATCCACTGGAGTTTTATGGATTACTGTTCACAATCGCTGTATGTTTTTTTTTTTTTTTTTTTTTTTTTTTCAAGCATCAAATGAGCGGCATCCATTCAATGGCATTAAATGGACAGAGATTGAGATATATTTAGGAGAAAGAATACAAATGATAGTTGATTTCAGGTGCACGCATCTGTAGATGTTTACAAGTACACATTACAAAGCAGCTGAAAGAATTATTGGTTGCTATTCTGTCCTATTATTGTGACTCCACGATAAGCTTTGTTTGCCATGTTGCTCTCTATCTGTCACTGGTGGTGTGAACCCACAAACTATAGACATGTGTAAGCAAATTACAGAACGTTTTCCTTCAGGCTTATCTGAACCCACACAGATAAGCACTCCCAGAGAGATGTGACCTGATGCACCTGCAAAAGCATTTCACAAAAGATTGGAATTTTATTTCCAATCTGTTTTGTGCTGGCTGAGGCATCAAAACAATTAGAGTATACTCCAGTGCAGGTCACATGGTCAACAGGTTCATTAGACCCGTTTAATACATGGTCTTGTTTGTACCCAAACATTTATTGCACCATTGTACTTACTATTGCAAATATGCATCATAATTTAGATTTTTGGTTTAAACAGTTACACAATTTGTTTTACTATGTGTTGTATTTTTTTTTTTTTTTTAGTATTTTTATTAATAGGAGCAGGGACAGTGGAGAAAGTACGGATTTTTTCTCTATATAATGCACTTTACTGGCCACCAAACGGTTAAAGGTCCAAAAGACAGTTTCAGTGCAAACTGCAAACTGTTCAAAGGGCTTTAAACGATTACAGACAATGAATAAGGTCTTATCAAGCGAAATGATTGCACAATTAAAAAAAAAATAAGTTTAAGTTTTTTAAAGCTTAAATAGTCGCCTTGCTCTGTTCAGTGATGCACCTTCGTGACTCTCCTGTTC
>NW_024121133.1:599214-625295 GCF_016745375.1 Pimephales promelas
TGAGTATTGAAACCATGACATTAGCTACTGCTTTCTTTCCTATGGGAACCACCAGAACTCTGAAACTTTACTGGTGGGACTGATATTTTTGTATGTTGAAAGGATGTGTAACTGGTTTGAACTTTGAATAATGTAGCACAGGTTTTTAAAGTTTCTGTCTTTCTCCATATCATTCACTAGATATGAAAAATATTTGTATGCAGAAATGTCAAAGAACTAATCTTATTTCGGGAAAATAAGTTTAAAAGTGTTCCCAAACTTGCGAACGACTTTCTCGATGGCTCCATCACAACACTAAAATAAACTCAATCCACTCTCAATAATAACGCCAATCCAAACACGAGTACTATTAACCCACAGTGTTGCCATGGTTTGGCTTCACTTTTATGAGAAATACAGCCGCCAGGTTTCAAACCTGTCAACACTGGATCGGGCTGTCAAAGCAGTCAGGCGTTTCACTACGGAGTGAAGCAGTGTGTTTGCTTCAGACGTCATTTTCACGTGACTAGTGACGTAATGATACAAGCTCCGAAGCAGTGGTTCATTACAAGGACCTTTCGAGTTTGAAGCAAGCTTCGGAGCGTCGGTGTCAGACGTAACATCACTACCTGTTTGCTGCCTGTCTTGACTTGGATTGTTTTGGAATACCGTTGTTTGCTGCCTGTCCTGATCTTCAGCCTGTTATCTGACTACTCTCTGTGCCCGCTCTCTGAAAACCCTGTTTTGCTGTTCTCTGACCCTTGCCTGTTTGACGTGTCTTTAATAAAGCTGCACATGGATCCTACAAAGTATCGAGCCTCGTTACAATGGGAGTGATTTGTGCGTAAAGAGACCTTCCCGAAAACTTTTCCTTATGATTTACAAATACTTTGTAAACGTCAGATGTGATAGTGAAATGTGTCTGTGTGTTAATGAATTCCAACCAGTCGTAAATGGGATGCGTGTGTACGTTCATTCTCAATTACCATAAATCCCGCCCATTATATCCGACTGCCATCTATATGTAGGCATATAATAACATGAATGTGAATGAAAAAGAAAGATTTCTCGGATGCAGAAATGGAAGTTTAATTATATTATCAGAAGTTCATTTAAAAACGCCACATTTTATTTTCAAGCACACATAGTGGCGTATCAGGTCCTAAAAAAAAAGGGAAGCTTGGCAGCATATTACAGATGCAGTTAATGGAGTTTCATCTGTTAATCGAACAGTCCCAAAAGTGAGAAGAAAATGGTTTGACATTAAGCTTGACAGCAAAAAACAAATTAGTTCACTTCGGAAAAATCATATTCAAACTATAGAAGGGCCGCAATCGATCACCAGATCTGCTATTACTGTCTCATAATAAAAGTAAAAAGAAAAAACGTATGCAATTACTATACAATTTTTTTTTCAAAATGCTGTTTAAATATGTACTCCGATTAAGGTGAATTAAAATGCAGCCTTATTAATGACCAAAACGTTCGGATGTTAAGGTGCACCATTTAAGGGTGGCTGGGAGCAGTTGTAGATTTCTTGCGTACCAACTAACATTTGGAAAATACGAACATTTTAATGAATCCGAAAATTTACGCCAGAACCACTTTACACACGATTTACACACAAATTCTTTCTGCTGTTGTTCCATGAATGAGACCCTTTGTTTTTCTCATCCCCACTTTTTTCAAGTTGGTAAATAATTTGGCACCAGTAACCAAAGTTGTTAGGCATGTTAATGTTTTAGGTAACATGCTGTTTTAAGGTAGCATGCTAGGCTGTTGAATGTGGTCCGCAATTTAGGCATGATTTTGTGATTTATGAGTTGGCCTCTTTTTGTAGGAGTACTATCCCAGACAGCAAACTGACATTGAATCAACGTGGAAATGACGTCTCTCATGACATTGAAACAATGTTGATTTTGCTCATCGAATTAACGTTGAACCAACGTCAGACGCGGCATTCTTCAAAGCTAAATGAAAATCGAAAATTGGTTTGCTTTCATAACGTTTAAACAACGCGTTGATTTCAGGTTGATTTTCCGTTAGTTTTGAAAGAATGACGCGCCTGACGTTGGTTCAACGTTAATTCGATGAGCAAAACAATGTCGGATCAACGTTGTTTCAATGTCATATTTCCACGTTGATTCAATGTCAGTTTGCTATCTGGGATATTGTTAGCGTGTTACCTGTTGAGAGGGTTTTGTGAAACCTTTTTAGTGTTAGGGTAAGTGATTGACTTGGTAACTGGTGTAGATTAAATTACCTTCTGGAAATGGAGTTGTTTAAGTTTAAATCTTTTTTTTTCTTTTTTTTTTTTTTGGTGAGATCTATTTGAAAGGATACTTAGGTTTTTTTTTAGAACTCCTAAGGTGTTTTGAAGGTGTAGAGTGTAGCCATGGCTTCTAATGTGGGAGATTTTTTTATTATTTTTTTTTTTTATTTTTTTTTTGAAAGAACCTTCTGAGGAAATTCTTGAAAAGTGCACTAAAGAGCAGCTGTTGCTAGTTTCTGCTCATTAAGATAGAGCTTACTAGTGCTGATAAACTGGGCTGTTTACACCTGGCCACTTCATGTGTTTTCTCAGATCGGATATCTGATTTATCAAAATGATTCTATTTACACCTGGTCACATAAATGTATTTTTGCAAAACGTATATAAATCGGATCTTCAATTCCCGCACTATATGCAGATTTAATGAAGTGCACGTCACCGAAAGCAACAGATATGAGCTGCATTTTATTGATAATCGACTAATTCCAAAATCAGCAAAGACAGCAATAAGAGAGAGTGACAACCCTGGTAATATAATTGCGTTTCTTTACTTTTAATGAAGGTGGTAATGTTAAGTGCCTGCGACTTACTTTCACTTTGATTTGTTATAGATTGCGGCGCGTTAGCTTTATAGGCGCTCAGCTGCTCATCTGAGATGATGCGTGTTGCACTAGCGTTGTCATATCTGACTAAAATAACATGACATATAGCCTATAACACGCTCTCACACGTTTATTGTTTAGCATTTTTGCGAGTACTAAAATTTACATATGTGGTTTCAACAACCAGATGCATTTACACTTGTCCAGTTTCGTTTGGAATGCGGCCCAGAACACCTCCTGACGTGGTTTGAGCGATTGGATTCAAATCCTTCTCGAATGTGTTTCGGATGGCATTTACACCTGGTCTTTTCATGATCGGATAGCTATCCGATCATAGAAAACGCATGGAGTGGCCAGGTGTAAACGGCCCGAGTCAGTCTTAAAAAGTTTAAAGGGCACTTTAGAGGGAAAAATAAGAAACATTCTCATCCTTTGGCTTCATATAGGTGATGCCATATGATATTTAGTCGAAATACTACGCACATGGCACCCTTTAGCGTCAATATAACACGCACTGTTATGGGTAGGTTTAGGTCTGGGGTAGGGTCTGCGTCTCATATTAACGCTAAAGGATGCCAGTCACCTGTATGAAACCTTGGGTTCTGCGTGTTATATTGACGGGTACCATGTGTGTAGTATTTCGATGAAATGTCATATGGCGTCACCTATATGACGCCAAAGGATGAGAACTCGCTCGAAAATTACAGGTGCCCGCTCAAAGGCCTCAGCAAACCTTTTCCCCTCAAGGGATGACCGATCACAAGTCTGTTTACAGTGGAGTTGTACTACCAACCAATGCTTGATGAGACCTAATTAGTTTCTGCAGTCTACAAATTCATCACATAAGAGGAAAATAATAGGTTTTAGCTGACGCACTGTCTTGTGTGTAACCTCATGATATGTTCCTGTCTGTGTCCTTTGGTCAACTTCTAATTTGGGATTCTTCCATAAATGTGGCCCTTTGTGAGTGGTAAATTCCTATTTGAGTATGTATATTTTTTTATAATTCTTTTTACATAGACAAAGATGCTGGTTTCTGCCACATATAACTAGTACAATGTGTTCCACTTTAATTGAGGACAAGTAAAATATTCATGTCACAGTTATAATGGCGTCATGAAGTTAAAACCAACCATTACATATGACAGGGTAATGTAATGTTAACACAAAGCTAAATTACTTCTTTAATTTTGATAATTAGACCTGTTATGACATATTTTTGGCAGGTTGACAGGTTATGATTTCTTGGTTAATGTCAAGTTGTCATAACAAAGACATTTTTTTCTTGGTTAATGTCAAGTTGTCATAAAAAAGACATTTTAAACAATGTCAACTTTGCATTAAAAGTGTCATAATTTACCGAATGACACTTAACGACAACAGTCATAAACATTCATAAAGTCTCCTTCATGTTCATGACAAGTGTTATATCATGTTTATGACAGTGTCATGTCAGTCTTATGCACACCCCTTCAAATAAAGTGTTAGTATTACCATCAAATCCATCATCTATGCTGCTATTTTTCTTCGTTTTATTATATCGTACTTCCTGATAATCCAATTCTTTTTCATTGTCATCACCCAATGTATCTCCCCACATTTTCCTCCCTTACGCCATTTCCTGCCACCTGTCCACCCGCAAGTATTGGTCTTGATCCACCACTGAAATGGTCTAATGTACAGAAGGCCAAATGTAATCATGTTGGACACAGCTGCCATGGGTTCCCACAGTGATGGAATTGGCCAGCTTGGTCTTGCCTATGGGTGAGAGAAAATTGACTGAACATCTTTTTAATAATCAAAAATATTTACTTTTACTTTTTACCTATTACTCAATTATTATTTTTTTAGCTGGGGACTTTGTAATAACACTTAACAACTTTGTAAGTAACACTTTGTAATACTATTTTGATATAGTACAATTTCTGGTAACACTTTATATTCAACGATCCCTTTTGAACATTTTGTTGACTATAAGAAACTTTGCAACAGCATGTTAACTAGCTCTCATTAGAGTATTAGTAGACTGCTTTCATGTTTTGGTTTTGTTTCATGTTCTTGTTTCATGTCTGTCATGTGACCCCCTGTTCTAGTCATGTGACTGCCATGTGTTCTGGGTTGTCATGTTGTCATTGGTTCATTGTTTCATTGTTCACAGGCATCCCTTGTTTAATCATTAGTGTAGCCCTCATGTTTGCCATATGTCTTTGCCAAGTACTGTTTCACTGTAACCTCTGTCGCCCATGCCTATGCCCATGCCACACCTCTGTTTTATGTTTGATGAATGTTTGGTAAATAAACTGCACTTGGATGCAACAACTTGCCTCCAGTGGACTAACTGTCACAATTGCTTATATGCTAACTCTTTCTTGTGATGGTCCCCTAAAACACATTCTATATATATATATATATATATATAGTATATATATATACAGTATATATATATATATATATGACGAGTTCAGATGCAAAAGCCTCTAAGTGCCATTCGAAATTTTCTTCTAGACTGATAATTTTTTATCAAGCTTGTATATTTAAGTTCAGTGATTTCACTTAAATGGCAATGATAATTACCTATTAATTGTTATTTAAGTGAAATTACTGAACTTAAATTTACAAGTTTGATAAAAATCATCATTAAAGAAGAACATTTCAAATGGCATTCAGATGCTTTTGCATCTGAACTCTTCATATATATATATATATATATCCATGACTTCTACAGCCATTGTATACCAGTGCTACTCAATCTGTTCAATGCAGAACCTGCAGTGACAGACACTTCAATCACAGGAACAGTGGCTGTGCGAGTCCAACCATCACAACCATCACGCAGAGGACAAGTGAATCAAGTCCACACATTCTGACTCTAAAGTGTCACTCTATCATTTGTCCAAGAGCTTTGAGTCTTTAAAAAAGTCACCTAAGACCATTTAGGTGGGTTAGTCTGGCAATCTGAAGCCATTCTGGATTTTTCTTAGCCTGGATGCCAGGCCGAACCCTGCCCACAACATTTTTTGGTCGGGAAGTGCGGTCTGGACCTGATTTCATTGAGAAGATGATGATGATCTTTATAAGATGATGGATAGGTGTTCTGCAGTTACGTAATCATCACGTCATCAAAGAGCGCTTGGGTTGAACTGGTTTACAACAAAGATGACTGCAGCTTGAGAATTGAGATGTATAGATTCCGCTATTGCATCTGTTTTAGAAGAAATCGACAGCACATTAATTTTAAAAGACGAACAGAGAACTGCAATAAAGGCATTTGTCGATCGTCAAGTGTTTGCCGTCCTTTCTACAGGATTCGGCAAAATTTTAATGTATCAGCTTTCTCCGATGGTCGCTAAGAAGATGGGATGCAAAGGCAACCCAGTTGTCATAGTGGTTTCTCCTTTGGTCGCACTCATGGAAGACCAAGTAAAAGAAGCAACCGAAATGGGCATCACGGCAATGCAACTGATATCAAAGCCATCGCAGTATCAAACAATGGTGACGCTTTGTTATACTACTCGCACACCATATCCATTCTGGGAGTCACTGTACCCTTATTAGAGGTGTATTTTTAAAAATTAGATGATGATACTCATCATTTTGTATTTAAATCATCATTAAATACTTCATTAAAACATCATTTTGGCTCCCGGTCTCTTTTATTTGAAGACTCAAATGAACACGCTTCTTCAGTCTGGTCTCTCCATTTATCAAAATCAGTCAAGTCGCACTCCAACCGTGTTATAAAGTTGAGACAGGTCCGACAAATACGAGCAGATTTGTTTGGTTTATTGTCGAGATCTAATCCTAAACGGATAACTTGTTCACATTTTCTCTTTCGTTCAAATGTATGTGACGTCACTTATTGCGTTGCTCTGATTGGTTGTAGGTCTATCCAATTGAGTGCAGAGTTTTTTTTATTTTGTGTTTTTTCGATTAAGACTCATAATCAAAGCCCTATGGAGCAGTATCAGACTCACATTCTGAATAGAATATGAGTATGACGAAGTCAGGCTAGATGTCTCTCCTTTTAAAACATAATATTTACTCAGAACATGTAACAGGTTTTACCAGTCAGTGGCCACAGGGGAAAATCCAGGCGCTCACTATATCTAGTCCATCACTGTACTTTAGTATATGAAGAAATGTATCTCATAAAATAAGTTGTACCCTTTCTTTACTGTTTTATTCAGACTGATCTCATGAAATGGCGTATGTATGACACACTAATTCATATTTCCATTTTTTGCGTGCTGTCGACACGCATGATCGCTTGTCAGCATGTTTATGAATGCCATTGGCTTAACATTGCATAAATCTATGACCTACCCCAACCCCGTCCCTAAACCTACCCATCACTGAGGTTTATACCATTTATGAGTCTTCCCCTACCATTCTAGGGAAAAAAAAAATATCGCTCCCCAGATGTAGATCTACAGTTTGCTTCGTTTCTTTCGGAAATTTAATGCCGTAGACATACAAGCAGATACAAGCGGATGGCTCAAAATGCGTATAGATAACACGCCACTTGACTTGAAAGTGGCGTGTATGTTTATGCAAAAGTCATGATGTCATGTTGGTTTTATTAATACCAGGATATAATAGATTACAATATATAAAATCTTGTTTAAAAGTGAGAAAAAAAAGTAATTGTTGTGAAATGTGTGATTGTTGACCATGCACTACTTGAGCTTTCTATATAGTTTCTAGTTTTTTCACTATGCAAATGAATGCAAGAATGCAGACCAATCATAGTCCAGTATGTGGTTAAGGTATTATTATGTTTAACTGACAGAATATTGTTCTAAATCTCAATGAAGGAGTTTAAAAGTTTAATATTATACTTTTTTGCAAGTATAAGGTTTACACATATCAAAAATAGACAACAAACCTTAGACTACAATTATATGAAGAGGAATCCACCACCACCATTTATATTGAAGTCTCACTGAAAACAACAGTCTCACAGCATCAACATTTTGACCCATCTTTTGTCCTAAGGATCAGAGAAAATGAAAAATTAGCGTTATTTTTTTTTCAATACATTAATATAAACCTTTACTAAGGGTATAGTGAAAAAAAAAATTATGATAGGACTTCTTTTAGTGGTTTAAGCTGAAACATACAGTATTATAGTGCTGTCTGGCACTATAATAACAGTATAAAGAGATGCTCTTGTTATATTGTGGATGTTCAAACTGGGTTTTGCCAGTCACAATATTGGTGAAATGAGCAGAAATTGCATTCTAAAGTGTAAAACGTTCACATGTGGACAAGTCCAGTCAATATACTGCATCCAAATGACCCCCATCAATTGTGTTTCCCTCTCACAAATCAAACTCTTCCCTAGGGGTCCTGAGTGCCAAAGTGCTGTGCCATCTTACAAAGAGTTAATGTCTTTCAATAAATATTAATGACCTTTCTACAGTTGATAGAATCAGATTAAACGCCATGATTAATGTACAAATAACAAATAAGTACGATTGTGGGACTATATGTGCAACTACAAATCGAAATCATAAAGCTGTATGATAAAGTTTACTACGATTTGGATGACAAGACCATATTCTTGGCTGCTTTAATGTATAGTAGGTGGGTTCATGTTTCATGTTACAATCATGTTTCCTGTATTGTGATTGCCTTTCCCACATGTGACCCTGCCATGTGCTTCCCTAGTCTCTTGTGTCATATTAGTCTTGTTCAAGTTCATACAGTGCTGCAAAGACCGTTCAGCGGCTGACTTAAAGCAGTGCCGGTAAGAAATTGAGTCTCGACTTGAGACTGTGCCGACGCCACGTGACAGTGATGTATGCCATCAAAGTACCGCAAGAGATTCTGAAGTACTGAAATAACCTTAAGTTCTACTAATGCTCACAAATCTGTTTTTTTATATATATAAAACAGTAAATTGTTTATCAAAATAAAACTAAAATAAATCGTAGACCCCACTTGATAGGTTTATGTTGAATGTTATTCTTGTACAAACAGATGCTGTATTAAAAGCATTGAATGAAAAAGTATCTTAAAAGTCTTTGTATTTGACAAAGATTGCACTTATTTCACTTCTGTGGTCAAGTGTGCAAACACAGCATGAGCAGTCACTACAGGAAGCAGAAAGTGTCAGACTTCACATCTCCGTTTTCAGCTCCTCCTGCCTCGCTGATAGATTACATCCAGCTGCAGCAGATGTCGAACACACCTGTTTTCATTGGTTAATTGTCTTGATTAAGTTCAGAGGTGTGTCTTGTTTAGTCACTAGTCCTTGTGTATTTAAGCCATCATGTTTTTCATGCATTTTTGTTAAACATTGTCCCAGTAACTGCTGTGTGGTGAGTTGATGTTATGTTTAAGCATGCTAATGCTCATGCTAATGCTCATGTTAATGCTCATGTTAATGCTCATGTTAATGCTCATGTTAATGCTCATGTTAATGCTCATGTTAATGCTCATGTTAATGCTCATGCTAATGCTCATGTTAATGTTCATGCTAATGCTCATGCTAATGCTCATGCTAATGCTAATGCTAATGCTCATGCTCATGCTAATGCTCATGCTAATGCTCATGCTAATGCTCATGCTAATGTTAATGCTCATGCTAATGCTCATGTTAAGTCTTTTTTTTTGTTTTTTTTGCTTATGTTTGGTTTGGATATAAAGAAACTGCACTTGGGTTCTTTTGCAACTTGTCTCCAGTGGACTGCATTACATCTGTTTACTGATAGTAGAAGAACATGTTCACAGAAATCAGCATGAGTTCATAAACTGAGCATGTTTTAATGATCTATGGCAGGGCTATTCAATTAGCTTCATTCGAGGGCCGCATTATTAAATCGAAAAGTTGAGCTGGGCCGGTGGGTTTGGCTTATTTATTGAAACATAACGGTATCATTAAGTAAGCTAAAGTAAACAAAAAAAAATGGTTTTGCATTTGTAATAGGAAATGTGGTACTCAACAGTATGCAGACCATAATAAATAACTTTTTTACAGCTATATACAAATATATTGAATTATACAATATCATAGCTATTGGCTATTGGTAAGAATTATTTTATTAATAATTATTAAAGGCTTAAATTAAAATATCCTGACAGTGAGACTTGTGGCTCACTACTGTATAAAAATGCCTAAATAGGTAAACAATTATACACACAATGAATTATATATTCCTCTACCCCCCTAATAAATCTAATGCAAAATAAATGACTATTACATAGTATTCAATATAAATATTCCACATTTCTGCCCAAACCATGGTAAATTATTACATTCATAGTAAATGTTTGTAAGGGTGGTGATTATGGCATTTATACTAGCTTCTAACTTTGTTCATGTTTCTGCTATTTACCTCATCAATAGTGTCGCGAATGTTAAGGCTGTTTCATCCGATTTAAAACTAGATAAAATCATTGAGGGATTTGTGGTTTGTAACAGAGAGGAGTGTCGATTGAAACGCTTCTCAATGGATGTCGAAACGCTGTTTAATAATAGTATCCGGGACCGGGAGTAAACGCAACTCCTTTAAGCTTGCGTTCCGTTATCCACTGGACCGTGCTGCCTAGTTCAAAGTAAACTAGTGAAACAACTGAAACCAGCACTATTTTGTTCTCTATTTGTTCTTACTGACCGAGAAACCGCTTAAGATGATTCAGTGACAGAAAGGTCCGAACGAATCCGAATCGTTTCCGACCGTTATGCACGCACGTTTGGCCAATTTATGAAAAGGAAATAGGAATCGATCCAACGAATGATTAATATCGCTGGTTCAGTCGACAGAAATACGGGACGCACTGCTGAAATATTCGGACTGAAAACGTTTCTCTCAGGTCAGTCGGAGCGCTCATGGTACACACACAGTGCGTATAGTCATCCAGCTGCACGCGCCACTGCGGCCACGCGCAAATCAAACCAAATTTAGCCACACCACCAGAAAATAGGAGGGGGAGGTTGGAGTGCTTTCGGGCCGCATGGAGATGATTGGCGGGCCGCACTTGGCCCGCGGGCCGCCAATTGAATAGCCCTGATCTATGGGTACAGATAAATCTGAACCCATAAATTAAATGGTTTACTGTTTCTTGTTTATATAGTCCTGCCTTATGCCACCATGTTACACTTTCATAATGTTCGACTACTGGATGCTTTGGATGCCCTCAACTTTAACCATGTTGAGGAGACGTTGTTTTTATTACACTGCAAGGACAAAAAAAAAATTGCATTGACTTCTAATATTATGCCATTTGTACCATAGATAATATGGTATATCGCTCTTCATAAAGCCTTAGGAGCTGAAACACAACTATAGTAAGGGACAAATTGTGACACACGCTCTAAAAGAATTTGAACAATTACAACAAACTAGGGCCAGCCAGGGCTGGAGTGAAACCACTTTTCAGCCCGGGAGTTTTAGGCCCAAGACCGGCCCACTTTTTTCCATGGTGGTGGAAATTGGATAAATAAAGCAAAAGTTTAGCTATTACTATTGTTTTTTTTTATTATTAATACCATGGTTCAGCAGTAATTTAAAGGTTAAATAATAATTCACTTAAGCTGAGCAGTTAGCAAATATCATGGTCATAATCATTTTTCTGCATGGGTATCAAATTGTGGTAATTTACTCCTTTATGTACCATCCAGACTGATCTCATGAAATTGCGTATGACACGCCAATTCGTATTTCCATTTTTGGCGTGCTATCAACACGCATAATCGCTTTTCAGCGCATTTATGAACTTTGTTGACTTAACGTTACATTACTCTATATATAAATATATGACCTAACCTTGTCCCTAAACCTACCCGTTACTGGGATTAATTGCATTCATGAGTGTTCTCCTACCATCATAAGAAAAAAAAAAAATATTTCTCCCCAGATGTAGATCTACATTTTGCTTCGTTTCGCTCTGACATTTGACGGCGTGTACATAAACGCAGAATCACTCGGACATTAATGGCGTAGATATACACGCAGATGCATGCGGATAGCTCAAAATGCGTATAGATGACATGGCACTTGACTTGAAAGTGGCGTGTATGTTTACGCAAAAGTCATGATGTCATGTTGTACCATCATATACTGCTCTTTCTTAAAGGGTTAGTTCACCCAAAAATGAAAATTAAGTCATTAATTACTCACCCCCATGCTGTACCAACCCCGTAAGACCTTCGTTCGTCTTCGGAACACAAATGAAGATATTTTTGATTAAATTTGAGAGCTGCATAACTACCACATTGGCTGCCTCTTGACGGCCCAGAAAGTCAATGAAGAAAATGTTTAAATATCCCAAGTGACTACCGTGGCTCAACTATATGTTTATCATGCGACGAGAATACTTTTTGTGCGAAAAAACAAACAAAAATAACGACTTTATTCGACTTTTCCTTTTCTTCCTTGTTGGCCTGAAACGAGACTTCCTTAAATTTCCACGACGCATGCGCGAGAATTGCGATCTCCTTCAACTACCTCAGTTCAGTTCTCGCGCATGCGTCGTGGAAATCTAAGGAAGTCTCGTTTAAATTCTGGGATTTATGGATATCTACTTTTGTTATCCTGTAAATCAGAATATACTGTCAATAGCCTTAAAAAGATTTTGGAATAAAATGTTATATCAGGCTACGAATAATATATTTGCAAATCCCTCTGTAAATGTCTAAATAATATAACTGTGTGCACAACTGGAAAGTTTGGTGTGTATAGATGCTCAAGTGGAGATTTTGGAGTTGTAGTATGAGAGAAAAGTCATTTTGAGAGAATGGGCTTTATAGATTCAGCAACAGCAAAATGAGATTACGCATTCAGAGTTAAATCCCCCTTGTACTTTCACGATGGTTGCTGACAAAAAGAAAATGACCATATTTGAATTCGACAGCATTACAGGAGAGAGAGAGAGAGAGAGAGAGAGAGAGAGAGAGAGAGAGAGAGAGAGAGAGAGAGAGCTTTCTAACGATGTATGTGATGACAGGGTGCAGATTGAGCTGTGGGATAATTTATCCCAAACTTTTGATGAATTTATGAGAAATCTACAGACCTAAACATGTAGTAGTATAAAGTGTAAACAGTGTAGTATAAAGACCTAAATGTGTATTGCACACTTTTTTTCACCACAAAAAAAAAATTGACCAGTAAAAAAACATGTTTTTGCCTACCGTATCTCGCCTTAATTACATCTATTATTTTGTTTGTGAAAAGGTTGACAACACTACAATGGTATTTGCTGAATAATTACGTTGCAGCTAGTTGCAACTGTTAACTGTTGCCACTAGTGTTGTGTTTGTCCTCTCAAAAATAAATCTGTAACCTTGGTACATTTGACAGCATCCTCCGCCAATGCCTTTCTTTTTGTCAAAATGGCTTTTTCCACCCCCTCCGACGCGTACAGTAACGGTGGGCCCGGCCCAGCTATCCGTAGCTTACCTGAGAGAACTTTTTTGAAAAAGACGGGCTATGGAGTATGGAACCAACCAACTCTATTTGGAGGATGGGAGAAATGCCTTACATGGTACAACCATTTTTTGTAATGGTTTGTTCATGAGGAAAAATCCTCCAGCTCCTGCAGATTATTTGCTTTTCCAGCATATTCTGCATATTTGACTCATTACTAGCAGTGATTTTAATTTTTGTTGACTATTTGTTCAGTCGTTCTTTTGGGGCTAGGCAGCTATCCAGCCACCTTTGCCTGCCTAGCATTGCCTTAGACCAACACATTCTCACCCCAAGGCGTCACCTTTGACCATGCTTCAATATTTGACGTTTTAGGCGCCCTTTAGCGTCACTTACATGACGCGATCCTACGGCGTCATCTAACTGACGCTAAAGGAAAGCATCAGTTAGAGGACGCGGTTAGGTTTAGGTGTGGGGGTAGGGTACACGCGATCCTAGGGCGTCATCTAACTGACGCTAAAGGGCGCCTAAAGCGTCAGATATTGAAGCATGTCCAAATGCTTCCCAAGGCGTCAGTTAAGTGACGCCTTGGGGGTGAGAATGGGCTGCTTAGACCGAAGCTGTTGGTTATTCTTTTTTTTTTTTTTTTTTGATTTTGTAAAGTCAGCACGAAATCGATCCAATGGCGGAATTCGATTCGTGGTGAAGGTTTCAAGCGTGTTCTGTCTTTCCCATGGCAAAGTGATTTTTAATTAAATGCAACACATTTAATCTTATGTATTAACTCGTTTCATCTGACTCCATAAAATGAAAAGGTTTATCAATGATATCTATGCATCATTAAATACGTTAATGCTTGACTATTCCTTTTAACTCTAATGAAAATAAAGTCAAAGTCTGTTAGAATAGCCAAATATAACAATTTATTATGTCAGGTAAATGTGTATTATGTCGGGTAAAAATCCATCCAATGTTTCAAAGAACTTTACCCAACATATTACATGAGCTGAGCCTTGAAGACACAACATCATGGGCTGATCTGATACAGAATAGCAGCCCCGAACCCTCCCGCTGCACCCCTTAAATAGAGCCAGACCTTACCTGATCTAATCACCAAACTACAATGGAAAGTAACTGAATCTCCCCCACCATGAGTATTGGGCGCAGAGCATTTGCTTGGTTGTAAATTGCATTCAGACAAAAGGGCCAGACGTGTGAAGTCAAAGGCACACCCTTCTGTGTGCAAGATATTTCTATATTCTTAAAAATCTTAATACCTTTTCTTTTACTTCTTTGGGAATGAGACGTTATTACCAGTCACCCTGAGACTTTCAAAATGATGTCAAAGACTCCTTAATGATTATCACATTCACATTAAAACCATATATATTCTTGTGTGAGTTTCCTCTGCAAGAGTGTGTGTGTGTGTGTGTTTGCGTGTTCACATGTGATTGGGAAATTCTGTCTAGAGACTGCACCTTCTTGACACTGTCCCTCCACCGGTAAGGCCTCAGCACGCATTTCTCTTATTTAATGAATGTGCTATTTTATGATGTTTTTATTCTAGTAAATGTATGAATAAAATTGATTTTCTACTGGAACTACGTCTCCGGCTTCGTGCATAAATCGAACCTGTGTGCTTTCTGTAATTGGTAGGTTAACTATTGAACAGTTAAAACTTATTCTCGGGGTAACACTCCCCGGGTGGCGTAGTTGGTGCCTCCTTTGAGCCCAGGCATTGAGCGTTCAGGGTGCTCCACGCCGAACGAAAACTCTCACATGCCACATGTATTTATTTTTACCATACGTATTTTTTTTTTTTTTTTGCCATTCTTGAACAAGTTGATTTCTGTAGTTTGTATTAGTTGATTTGATATCTTGTGTTACTGTTTATTTTGGGAGTGGCTGGCCGTGGTAATCGTGAACTGCTGTCCATGTGGGGTGCTGTGCTTAAAAAAATTTTCTTTGCTTTCACAATTGTTTCTTCCGGCCATTCCCCTCTTTATTTCTCTTTCTATTGTATGTGATTGAGACCTTGTGTGAAACTGTAGCGTCATGCTCTTATTTTTTTGTTTAAAGTGATTTTATAATTTCTTTCCACGTCTCCATGGTCACCCTGCCTTTGGCTATGAACGTGTGCACCCTTGCGTAGGGCTGATAGTTCCTGGTGTTTTCAGGGTGGCGTAGTCTATAGGATTCTTGTTTCCTTTTGTTATTTTGTAACTCCTCCTAACTGACCACTCTTGCCACACAAAGAACCATTGAGGACACCATAGCAATTGGTTTAAGGCAACTGTCAAACTCTTTTCAAACTGTTAAAAGTATCCAAAGTACATGAGATCAAATACCCTTCAAACTTTTTAAGCTGTCATACAGGCCTTTTCAAGCAAGTTTCTTTTGGCAAACTTTCTTTTTGTATGTTTAACTTGTAATTCAAATACAACGACAGATCCATTTTAAATGTAAATTACAAGACTCTACGTTTTTCCTGAGGTTGAAAAGATTGGACAGCTCACCGCATATAATTAATTTGGAGTGAGCGGCAAGAGTTATGCATGAGAATCTATGGATTTGCAACAATTCATAAAAAAAAGGGATTGGATGAATGAAAGGTGATTTCTTAATATTGCCCACCCTTGACCTGACTACTACAGAGATCAGAAACAGAAGACTGAACAGAAGAGTCAGGGCCAAATATCTAATGGCATATTGCACCTATTGCAACAATTAAAATCATTCAAAATAAGCAATCTCTGCCTCTTAAGTCTCAATCTTATAAATGCAGATTAACACAGTGATGGTTCTTATAGACTCTGATCATGTGAGCGGAAGTAATGATTTGTGAGTGTTTAATCATAAAAAGAACCAGAATCATTCAGGAAACAAAATTATTTCATTACAGTGTGTGCAATCCGTATTAACAGACTCAAAATTAAGCTCTCATCCCCCTTGCTGAATCACAGTACTGAACACAAGTTATTTTGCCATGAGATCTCTCATTTGTAATTGATTGTCAAGACAAAAGAGGAAGACAATTTACTGGTGAGATGTGCCCAGCTGTCTCTGAGTCCATACACAAAGTATTTCGTAAGTCGATCCCCGAACGCCGTTCACACAGTTCTGAAGTTCACTGAACTTCATACAGTTCAGCTCACTCAGCACGACGTTCGTGGTTCGACTTGTTCGTGACTGTTTTCCAAGATGGCTCCTGTCTGTATACACAAAGTGAACTGTCTTTATAAAGTAACTTCTTATTAAACGGTCTGCAAAGTTCTCATGTATGGACCCTCATTATGTTACTGTGTTGGTGTGGGGCTATTTTGAGCCTTTTTAGTGGTATAAACTAGCGATTTCTTTTTACTTATTTTATGCCCCATATACTAGCGTTATACGTTAAACAGTTTTTAGAGATAAAACTCTTTACATTCGATTATCATGAAAACAAATCTCAGAGAACGGTTGACTAGGTACCGATGTTTTATTAGACCAAAGGTTCATTTTGCGCCGGAGTTCTCCTTTAAAATGCTTCTAAGATTGACTTGTCTCGCTGATTTCTTACCTGGTATGTGTTATTGTTTTGTTAATTTGCAATATTAAAAAATAAATAAATAAATACTGTTTTACGGTTAATGACATGACCTAATCAGCTGTCTCCCTCAATTAGTTAACCGGCATATTTATCCCCACATAGCAAAGCCATAACACAGTGAGGGAAAAGAAGTAAGTTACATGAAACAATCCAGCTACATTTTACACCACTGACAAGGGAAATATAACTACTCACAGTGTTTATGGCTAGGTCTACGCTATCTCACGACCAATTCGTACGAATTCGACAAATGATTAAAAAGTGGCTAATTCGTACGATTTGTCTAAACCCACGTGATGGGTAGGTTTAGGGGCGGGGTAAGGGTTAGGTCATTCGTACGAATTCATACGTATTGGCTAATTCATAAAATATGTACGATTTAGCAAAATCATACTAATTCGTACGAGTGAGGTCATATGGATTGTTATTAATTAGCCACTTGTTAATCATTCGTCGAATTCGTACGATTTGGTCGTGAGATCGGGTTGGCTAGGTTGTAGGATCCTGCGGCTTCTATTTTAAGGTATGAACGAAACGCGCTCTGTACAGCTGTTTGTTCACGTTTAACTATGGTAGAAACATGACTTAACAATATGTCGAAAGGGGTGCCTGTGGTTATAAATGTCTCATTCTAGGGTAATAAAAACATTATGGTTTAAGTAAGTTCTTTATACACGACTGAAAACATAGTTATGGATTTCATAGTGCATTTATGTCAATAGATACTCAATTTTCACACATTGCACCTTTAAAGCTTTTGTTAAATGCATTATAAAAGTATTGTTGATGCATCAATTATGCACCTTATAATGCTTTGTATCGTCTAGTAGTAATTGTAACTATGGTTATAAAACATTTGTCTATAATAATTATCTAATCTTTGAACATATCTTTTAAAAAAGTATAATACAATAAAACACATGACAAACAACTAATTTCATAATCTACAAATATTATAATGCATTTGTAATGCATTTTAACTTGGTTGCAATTATTTATGAAAATATTTAATGCATTATAATGCACATTATGCATAGCCTTTAGAATTCATCATGCATAGGGGTTTTAGTGTTACCAAAATATTAACAACATTTTTAGTCTTCACGAATGTTACCAGAATCAAACCTTGTGATAATAATTTAGTTCCATTATTTTCAGGTAATTATGAAAATGGGCTCCTGACTCCTAACCCAACTGTTTCTGCTTCCAGAAGACAGCTTTAATTGGGCGTTATAAACAGCTGCATGTGACACACAGCAGTCCCTGAGACGGATGATGCATGTGGGAAGAGATGAGGTTTATTTATGGCCATATATGCGACAGTCATCAACAGATTGACAGTTATGTACACAGTCTGTGCAATTTTTGCATTGACCCTCACCATTATAAACAAACAAGATTTTTTTTTTTTTATAAAAGCGGACATAATTTAGCTGATTTTAAACCCGATTCTTTACAAATACATTTACAAATGTATAAAAATGACATTGCTCATCAGTCGTACACTACATGCCACAGGACAGTCAAAAAATTTGTCCATCCATTCACATGGATCGAATAGGGTAGAATTTTATTTAATTTATTTTTCTTATTCTTTTAAAAAATTCTATCATTCAAGACCAGTGCGGATTTCTTTATTTCAAAATAAACTAAAGGAATAATAAGTGAGATATGTTCACCTCCTCCTCAATGTATCGCCTTTTTGTGCTCCACAGAAGAAAATAATTTAAATTCTGACAGAAATATAATTTTGAGTTATTCCTTTAAAACTATGCCTGTAAAAGTTAGTGTGCTTACTAAATCTAATTGAAGTCAAGTCACTTTCATATAGGGCTTAGATTGTTTTAAAGCAGCTTTACAGTGATAATGGAAATTAAAGTAACAGCAATTGTTTTGGCTTTACAGCAGCTCTGGAATAAAGTTATTGTCCAGCTAAAGTTAGTTTTGATTGATTCACTTCTGTTGCAAAGATCATTAACTTAAGGGCCGCTTACAGGACAACGTTCTTACAGAAACCCCTTAATGTGCTCTGGCCCATTTGCACAACAACAGTGCCTGGTGGCTCGAGAATGCAAACCTTGAAACAGGTTAAACATTTTTTGAAACGTGTTTTTTTTTTTTTTTGAAAAAAATTCTGAAACGTCATCTCCATGTAAACTTCAAATTTAAGCCATTACGAATAATTGACCTATGGCTAAGCCACGCCCCCTCCACTCACTCGGACAAACACAAACAGTCAACATTCGGGGACAGGCGCTATGGCAGGTGTCACAGTAAGAAACATTTCACAGAGGCAATTTTTGGAGACAGAAAGATTATATATCATCTCGAAGTCACCTAAAGGGCCTTAACTATGCATTGGAGGGTTATATTAATAATTTTATTGTTGATAAGGTTGATGAAAAGCTTCAGCTCCAGGCAAAAATGTTCAGGTCACAGTGTAAACGTAATGACCCCGCATATCATTGCCATCACCGTTTGGTGCTACAGTATTTACATGAATCATTCAGCACAACATTGTTAACATTTGTTATCTCGGTTATTTACAGATATGTTAAAGGGTGCCATCTGACATAATAAATCAAATCCTATTCCATATTCCATAACAGATGGGGGCAGTATACCTCCAGAAAATGAGTTGTGCTCCTACCATCGCGCATGTTATTCAAATCATTTGACATGATAGTAAAAGGTTGGAAGGCCGAATTTTCACAAGGAGCATTTGGAGATTTTTAGAGATCAGAGACTCAATGAACAACATCTCAACAGTAAATGATGAAGACCGCCTCATACTGTAGATCCCTGTCTCAAAAACAAGCTGGTGCATTTCGACAATATGGGAAAATAAAAGCTTGGGAAAGTATTTGAAGTTTATGGTATTCGTTTTGTTCATATTACACTTTTATTGTTAGTTTGAATTAATTTGACAGACAGCATTCCCTGATGTTGATCAACCTAGCGCCATTCAGAGCTGCCAACTCTCACGAATTCACCTTGAGACACATGCAATTAACACTTAGCAAGCAGGTTAGTTAAGCTCTCAGATTCTGTCAATTTTATTACGCAATTCAAAGAATAAATACCATTTTGATCCTTGTACATGTTACACCACAGATCCCTAGCGCACGTGAACCGATCGTCTATTCTAGCTAATGGAAAAAATTAACACTTCGTTGAAATGAATGAACGAACTCTGTTGAAAGATACATTATGCTACAACTTACCAAAATGTATTCCTCATGCATAATGTCGACCAATCATTTTTTGAACTCTTCCCTGAACTGAAATGAAGTAGTGGGCTGTATTTGACATCATTGCACTTATTTCTTCTCATTCTTTTGATGCGTGTAGCTCATTTTTTGGATATTTTTACCTCAATTATTCCATATGGCACCTTTAATGATGCAAAGTGACATGATGTACAATGCAGCTAGAAGTCAACGTTTTGTAATGTTAGGCTAATGTTTGCCTAACTTTTACGTTCAAATAAGATAACGTTCAAATATGTTGTTGACTTAACTTAGAACAGATGTAGACATCCTTGTTTAATTTATCCACGTGAAGTTGGTGTTGTGGTCTACCGCATAACTTAATCGGATAACTTAATCCAGAGCAGACACTTATCATCTCGGTTGAGATGTCTCTTGGGAAAGGGTAAAAAAAAAAAAAAAAAAACACACACTGTTGTAAAATATATCGACAGCGCAATAATTTTAATAGACAAACATAGAACTGCAATCAAGGCATTTGTTGATCGGAAATATATTTTCGCTAAGAAGATGGGACGTAATGAAAAGCCTGTGGTCGTTGTGGTTTCTCCTTTGGTCGCACTCGTGGAGAAGTAAGTAAAAGAAGCAACACTCGTTATTTAACTTCTAAAATAAGTAAGTTCTGTAGTTGAAAACTGCACTATGCAAAGGAGTTGACTTACTGCGTTGCTCTGATTGGTTATAGGTCTACCGACTATCCAATTGAGTGCAGGAGGAGGAGTTTCAGACTCATATTCTCACTAGAGGCTATTGTTCTGTAGGACAACGCATTCTCACCCCAAGGCGTCACCTTTGACCATGCTTCAATATTTGACGTTTTAGGCGACCTTTAGCGTCACTTACATGACGCGATCCTACGGCGTCATCTAACTGACGCTAAAGGAAAGCGTCAGTTAGAGGACGCGGTTAGGTTTAGGTGTGGGGTGGGGGTAGGGTACACGCGATCCTAGGGCGTCATCTAACTGACGCTAAAGGGCGCCTAAAGCGTCAGATATTGAAGCATGTCCAAATGCTTCCCAAGGCGTCAGTTAGGTGACGCCTTGGGAGTGAGAATGGGCTGTGTAGGAAGGTACTGCAACATTTGTTCTTCACTACTGTATGTAAACCTCTGTTCGAATGGAGGAAGGGTTTCCCATTCTCTATTCTAAAGCAGTATAAGGGTCTTTCTGGATCCAAACATATACAGTATGTGGTTATCTAGCCAAAAACTGAATATATATGGAGTTGTTATTCAATATATCATATTCCTATATGATATAAGGTATACACTTATCAGTTAACTATACTTTCCTCCTAATCTTGCTATACCATCTGAGACAAAGATGCCAAAAAAACTTGAGAGATACTTGTCTCCCTCAGCGCTGGGTCATTGTTCATAAAAAAATGTTAATTGCTAGAAGGACTGGATTTTTGTCCACGTTTTTTTTCCTGTCAGAGGAACACAATAAGCTGAGATGACTGCAAATCCTGCCTTGTCATGTTTCACCATGTGCACTTACAGTACATGATGGCTGTAACCAATATTTATGTTCTTGTGGATTCTTGACCTCAGAGGAGAACTGCTATTGCTTCTGAACACAGAGAAGTAAATACCACATGAATTCACTAACAAGATCTAAAAGACCATAATGCTGAGGGCTGTAAGAACGAGTATAATGAAATTGATTTATTGAGCATGCTCTTACAGAGTTAACTCCTTGTGTTTTTATGGTTTACAAAACAAGCACTTCTCACCTGCTATTTTACAGTGTTTTATGTACAATTGACTATAATTAAGCTTTAATAAATTAAACAAGTAATTTGAGCTTTTCTTTCATCATCAAACATTGTGCCAATGGAAGGCACATCAATTTTCATCAATTTCCATAATCTTTTCCATAAAATGTGGTATTTTTTTGATTAATACATTTTTCTGTATTTCAGTCTGTCATTATCATGTTTGTCATGTTGTATTTTAACATAGTAGCTGAATTTGTTGCATATTGCAAAATTAACATAAGTAAAATGCTAAATTGGGTCGCCGTGCTTCTGTGAACATAATTGCTGTTAAAGGAGTAGTTCACTTAAAAAAAAAAAAAAAAAAAAAAAAAAAACACTTTTGCTGATAATTTACTCACCCCCATGTCATCCAAGATACCCATGTCTTTCTTGCTTCTGTCGAAAAGAAATTAAGTTTTTTGATGAAAAAATTCCAGGATTTTTCTCCATATAAGGCACTTTACTGGTAACCAAATGGTTCAAGCTCCAAAAGACAGTTTCAGAGCAAACTGCAAACTGTTCAAAGGGCTTTAAACAATTCCAGACAATGAATAAGGGTCTTATCAAGCGAAATGATCGCTAATAAAAAAAATAAAAAAAAAACCAAACAAAAAAAGTTTAACTTTTTTCCGGGAAAAGATTTGTTCAGTTTGGAGACGGGACTCAGATCTATTATCCTTGTGTGTGTTTTTGGTCTTTTTTTTTGAAGGATGACAAGCTGGAAGGACAACATGCCAAAATTAAATGGGAGTAACAAGGCTATTTTTAAAATGTAAGGAGTAGAGATAATTGCGTGAAAATGTAAAAAGTATTGGTTGAAAAAGAATTACTTCAGTAAAGCATAGATACCCCAAATTTCTACTTGAGTACAGTAACAAAGTATTTGTAGTTCATTACTTGACACCTCTGCCTGTCATAATAAAACGTTAAGTAACCTCTGAGAAGCCTATCTGAATTTGTGTCTTGTAATATAACACATTTCTATAAAGGAGGCATAGCATAGCATTGACATTAATAAGGCATCTTTGAGTAAACTTTGAGTATCTGTTTGCTGGGCTGAGTGTCCTGTTTTTTTGGTAATCAAAATATGGTTACCCTACGCTATATAAATAAAGGTAACTTGACTTTTTTTTTACAGAAGCAGACTCATGAGATGGATTTGGAAGTGAACAGGAGTTTATTGACAACAGAGCGGGAACAGAATGCAGGTAAGCGATATGAAGAATGATAATTTGGAGAGCGGTGCGCAGGTGATGAGTAGAATGGTTCTTCTAACAGATATGAAGACTGATGGTGGGTGAGATGGATGACAGGAACGGGGAGCATCGAATACAATGGAGAAACAGAGGAGAGGAAAGACGAGACGCTAGAGATGGAGAATCGGGATTGGAGGTCGTAAGGTAAGTAATTTTCTTCATGTGCACGGGACTGGACAATGAACAGTGGTAAGGAGTGTGTTTTTATCAGCGCAGTCTCATCAGAAAGATGTCTAACTGACGTCTTGGGACCATATGTCAACATCCGCCATTTTAGGGTACCCTTTTAAAGTCGGTTAAATGACGTTATCGGATCCTAACCCTACCTCAGACCTAAACCTACCCCTAAACCTAATTGACGTTAAAGGTAAAGCATTAGTTGTATGACGTCCCAGGATCGTCATGTAACTGACGTTAGGGTACCCTAAAACGGCGGATGTTGACGCATGGTCAAAAGACGTCCCAAGACGTCAGTTATATGACGTCTTGGGATGAGACTGTGTTATCTTTATAGTTTTAGTGATAAGGTGCAGGTGTGTGTGATTTGGAATTCAGATGAGTGCGCTGGGATTGGCTGGTGGGAGAGCCTGGCTGATCTGTTAACAAACTTGTGGTTTTTAAAGCAATAGAATGCAATGGAGTAGGTATTTGTCCACTCTTCTTTCATGCCATTTCTTGCCATAGATCTCAGATTGTTTTGGAAAATAATGACTCTTCTGTAAACTCAAATTTTGTTTTGCCTTTCGATTCTCGACCACTTATCGCTTACAGAATAGCTGAATAGCTATTCAAGCATAAGTGCATCTAGACAATTTGATGATATTTCACTATGAACCACAGAGAGAAAAGAAAGTCCATTCTCCGATCGAAAGAAAAATGCTTGACAGAATAATGATTTTTTTTAAACTTTTTTTTTTATTCATAAAAGAAAAATGGATTACAAATCGCCCAAAATTTGAAGAAGCACAGCAGATTTGAAAATTGATAATAATACAAAAGGTTTTTGAGCAGCAAATCATCATATTAGAATGATTTCTGAAGGATCATGTTACACTGAAAACTGGAGTAATTATTCTGGAAAATCAGCTTTGCAGCAATAACAACATTTTAAAAAAATAATCAAATAGAAAACAGTTTTTGACTGTATTTTAATCAAATAAATGCAGCCTTGCAAAATGTAGAACCATATAGTGCACATGATTTACATTCTTTCCCTTATTTATCACTTATTTATTTTTTGCAGTTTAAGTTATTAAACTGACGACTGCACAATAGCAGCTTAACTTTCAAGACAAAGCCACATCAGAAACCGGTTACAGCAGAGGTGTGAATATTATTCAGTAGTGGTATTATGAGAATGTCAGCCTAAGAAAAAAAAAAAAAAACATTTCTGTCACAGTCGGCTGAAGCAGAGAGGAGATGGAGCTGGATCTATTCAGTAGTTTCTATTTATTTACAAACTTAAACTTAAACATAAAACTGAGGTTCTCGTGATACTTGGCTTTCAAAAACAAGGACCGAACAACAAACCAAAATTGAGAGATTAGAATAACTGGGTAATAACTAAGTACTAACCCTGAACCAACCTCTAATCCTAACCTTAACTCATGTAGCCTAGTTAACTTATATTACCCAGTACTGTCTTATACCCAACACTGTAAGTACATGCACTGTAAAATAAAATGCAACCCAGAAATCAGGCTCAATATATACAAACACAAACCAATGAAAGAAAAGAAAAAAAAATGCACATGAAAACAATACCTAACAAATGAAACCGATCAGGCAACAGTGCTACTAAATCATTTCACAATACAACTTCCACTCAAACCCCAACAAAATGTGACAACCTCAGTCTGCCGACATCGAAATTTCATTGAGTCCCAAATAATGGGGAATAAAAATGGGGCCTGCCTTGAATGATTTTTTGCTTCAGAAATTATGAAGCAGAGGCAACAGAACGGGAAATAATGATCTAGACCAGTGATTTATGATTTATTTAATGATTTATCACTTGGGTTAATTAGACGATGAGTTGAATCAGGTGTGTTTGAATAGGGAGACAAAGAAAATGAGGAGTCTTGGTTGTCATTCAGGAGGTTGAAGAACACTGATCTAGACAATGCGTATTATCTTTGCTTTATGTGAATATTTGCCAAGCGCTGACATTTTACAATAGAAGTACACAAATAATCATGTATTAAAGGAATAGTTCTCCCAAAAATTAAAACTCACCCTGTTCACTGACCCATATTTATGTGAATAAAAGCCTAAATTTAATATGTTAATCATATAAAGCAATCGTGTCTTTTCAGAAAATGTAGAATAAGCCACTTAGTTCATTTGTGGCACTGTCACATAAGAAACTATTTATACCGCTCAATACTGTATGATGATGGTTTTATAAATATTTGGTCTTAATGGGTTTACATGTTGTCTTAGCCATTTGTATTCTTCTTCACCATTTAATTTGTGTAGGTCTTAAATGTGTATAGGTCTGCCTGCCATGGGCAATCACATGACAGGAATCAGGAGTAGAACAAAGGGGGCAGCATGGGCAACCCACTGGGCATTATCAAATGCGCTTGGTGATCACCGAACCTAGACTGTGTGGAGTTTTATTCGTATCACGTTTTCAGTTACAAGCATTTTGACTCACTATCACTTGGATTTTATTAAACACTGTTGGACACTTGCATAAGTCATTCAGACTGTTTTAGGGTATGGTGTTATGGACTCTGCTTTTAATGGCCCGAGGTTTACTGGTTTCACTGTGTTTTAAGTCTCTTGTGAACATTGTAAATGCATAATTTCTTTTCACTTTTATACGCCGTCTGCCAGTGTATAATAGATTCCCTTTCAAGGGAACCTCGAGCTGCGTTAGACACGGTGGAAACGCTCTGCGTGATTATGTTTGAAGCACATGTAAAATCAGTCCAATGGAAACCCGAAAAGTCAAGGCGGGGTGACGTCATAGACCAGGAAA